>CM025853.1:34992658-35063279 GCA_003952965.2 Morella rubra
TCTGAGAACGCACACATATTCATACCCTTTTCAACTCATCAAGTGCTATGTGGGATAGCAGTTTTTTAACCACTCATGTAATTTCCATAGCAGGATTAGCAGTTACATATTCATGTTTTGACTCCATCTTATTTGGGCCAAATGAAAATGGAAAGGAAATATACTCAAAGACCATACTACTCTCTAAGACATAAATTGAAGGTAATTGCATTGGGGATGACAGCAAAGGTGGTGATACTGTAGCATCATACATAATTATCTCCCGAGAGATTTTGAGAATAAGCCCATGGGAAATGCCCCATTTGACCTTCTGGTCATCAAAACATCCAGTGCTCTAGGTATTTACGAGGAAGATGAGCCATTCTCGTGTACTTTGTGAAGAAATGAAGTGTAAGACTAGAATTTGTTGCATCTGATTTGCCATAGAAAAAGGGTGGAACTCAATTGGTGAGAATATTATGTTAAAGCCTCTATAATTTGAACAGTGATTTCGAGAAAGAAAATGGCAACTCTCATCACCAATGACCCCAATTTGCTATGACATTCAAGATGTTCTGAGTATGGATATTTTGGCCGCACACACTGAGTGATCTCCTCTGTCAGACTCAGTTGAAAGAAATTCAAATTTCATCTGTGTTTGACTTGTTTGAAAGAAGTGTCATTTTACACTTACAATTGTGTGTATTTTCATTTATTTTTTAGTTTTGTATTGCTTCTTACTTTTGACATGCTTAGTTGCAGGGCAAAGTTTCATCTTTTATTTATTTCAACCATGGAACCATGGGTTTGGATAGAATATGTAGGGTATTGAACTGACTGCATCTTTAAATTAGTTGACAATAATTATTAAGAAGTCGCAGGTTCTATAAAATTTTGATATATATATCTTTTACCTTCAGGCAGATTTGCCTCTTTCTTGTTTTTGTCTGGTGTTGAAGACGGAGGGAAGACCATGTTTCCGTTTGAGGTGAGATCAAGGCTTGTTTTATTTAATTGCCTTTATTTAGGATGAAATATTCATCCTTCATTCTTAGCACTCATTCAAAATGCTTCTAGGCCATTATCTCCCGCCTAATTTTTCTTGTTCCTCTTCTTTTTGGGGGTTTCATCTTTCCTATGCTTTGATATGCAGAATGGTATGAACATGGATGGAAGCTACAGTTTCAAAGGGGATGGACTTCTATTCGATTCAATGTTCCCAAATCTGACAATTGATCCGGTTAGTAACATCATTATCATTATCAAATTTCAATGTTTCTTATTAGAAAGCATCAGAGGGGAGATTACTCTATATAAAAGGTCAAGAAGGATCAGCAGAACTGTTAGCAAACCTCATTCAGCTAAATTGTGGGTAAGCATACACTAGTGGATCAAAGCATGGAATGGATATTTCCGACCATGTGCCAGAATTATGTCAACAAGAATTGACGGAAGAATCACTTTACCATAATTGGTAAATTTGTAGATCAACCCCATATTGATGAAAATCGTAAACTTCGAGAAACCATTTTGTATTTCCCTTTCTGGGGCCGAGTACTGTAATCGACTCCATAACTCCATGAATTGCAGCTGTCTTGTAATCAAATGGGTCGCTACAAAGTGGATCCGGGATCAACAGCTAGATGATTAAATATTTGTACCAATATTTGTACCTGCAATCAGTTCGGACTTCTAAATTTTGTGTGATCTGATTTTTTCGAATGTCTCTTGAAATGTTGTAGGTGTTTTGAAGGACTGCATGCTAACGAAGAGAATTATTTGGTTACAGGGCCCACGGGAAAAATAATTATATCGCGTAATTATTTTTGGAGGAGTTGGGGCAGTGGATGCCTAGCCCAATCGGCCATCCTCATATGAGCTATTTACATTAGGTATTTCTTTAAACCCTGGGTTTGGTCCAGCTTGAATATTTCAAGCCAATTTGGAAGATCCATCTTGTATTTATTTTGCATAAGACATTAAGTAGCCCAAAAGCCATCGAGGCTTAACAACAAAATACACGAGCTCTGCTAATTCTGCTGTGGGTTTGAATAGGCCCAATATGAAGAGGCCCGACCAGTAACGTATGAAAGTAGGCGGCGTTGAAAGCAAGCCCAAACAGACTTGTATTGTATTGCGTTGACCAACCGAGACTGACCGCTTCTCTGTCCTCGAGAAAATGCAGGCTCCCATACGAAAGCCCAAATCTGATTACGTATAACTGTGTTTTACAGCTTAACGCATAATTGGTCTGCTGGTTGGGCCGAACACCTGAATTTGGCCCAAACGCGCGAGGTTAGAGTGCCATCTAGGCCTCACTCGGCCCAAAGATCAAACGATCAACTAAGCTGTTACTGCCCAAAATGATTCGGCCTGTTCGGCCAAGCACAGCCAACATAGGATCTAAACGAAGCCCAATGTCCGCCCAAAGATCAATCCAAACAGATGACCGCAATTGATTGGGCCCTTTGGCCAAGCTTGGCCCACTAAGGACCTTAAACTAAACCCAATTAAGGCACAGCCAAAAAGATTAGAACAATATAACGGGCCAAATTTGAAGCCCAGTTAGGATTAATCGAAGCCCAATCTAGGTCCAAATACAAAACAAATTCGACGGCCAAATTTGAATGGGCCCAAAAATAGGCCCTTTGGGCCAAACTCAGACGCCATTTGGACCTCAATAGGCCCAACAATCAACTAAGAAGGTACAGAACTCATTGGGCCTCCAGAGCCCAGTTATGATCTTCAGAAGCCGGAAGTAAGTTCAAAAATCCATCTAGATGGACGGTAGAGATTGATTGGGCCCTTTGGGCCAAACCCAGACACTTCTGGGCCTAAATAGGCCCAAAGATCAAATAAGCTTGTACGGCCAAAATTATTGGGCCTCGCAGAGCCCAGTTGTGATCTTCAGAAGCCCAATGTAAGCCCCAAAATCAATCTAGATGAACGGTAGACATTGATTGGGCCCAAGCCCTTTGGGCCAAACTCAGACGCCTTCTGGGCCTCCATAGGCCCAAAGATCTACCGTACGGCCGGAAATGATCGGGCCTATTGCAAAGCCCAGTTAGGATTTCAGAAGCCCAATGTCGGCCTAAAAATCGATCTAGAAGGACGGTGGATATTGATTGGGCCATTTGGGCCAAACTCAGACTCCTTCGCGGCCTCAATAGGCCCAACAATCAACTAGCGTACGACCCGAAATGATTGGGCCTCGCAAAGCCCAGTTAGGATTTCAGAAGCCCGTCCTAAAAATCAATCTAATGGACGGTAGATATTGATTGGGCCAAACTCAGATGCCTTCCGGGCCTCAATAGGGCCAACTATCAACTAGCGTACGGCCCGAAATGATTGTGCCTATTGGGCCTCGCAGAGCCCAGTTAGGATTTCAGAAGCCCAATGTAGGCCCAAAAATCAATCGAGATGGACGGCAGATATTGATTGGGCCCTTTGGGCCAAACTCAGACGCCTTCTGGGCTACAATAGGCCCAATGATCAATTAGCATCTACTGCCCGGAAAATTGGGCCTTTTGGGCCGAGCATAGCCCACTTTGGATCTTCAGATGCCCAATGTAGGCCCGAAAATAAATCTAAGCGCAAAGATCAACCTAGATGGACGGCCGTAATTGATTGGGCCGTTTGAGCCGAACTAGCCCACTTCGGACCTCACGCGAATCCCAATTCTGGCCCAGATACGATATTAGAACAATATAGCCGGCCACCATTTGGGCCTCGGTCGGCCCACAAAATTTCATGGGTCGGCCGAAAAGGACTGGGCCAATCTTAAACGACGCCCAATCTCCGCAAAGAATCCAGGTTCGTACAATATTTCGGGCTGCGATTTAATTCTCAACTCCTGGGCCAGCCAGAACCAGTCTGATGTATTGAAGTGTTTTGTTCCGCTGTCGAATTTTTTTGGGCCGATTTTGTTTTCCGTTATGCCCACCCGACTGAACGAAGGCTAGTCTACCGTGTTGAAAGGCATAGCCTAACTTGCCATAGTCAAAATGCTCTAACTGCGGTTAATGATCTACCTATTCGACGAGACGGTAACCAACCAACGACAATGTTCATCTATGTTATACAGTCCCTCTTGCAGTGAAAATATAACCCTTTTTTAACCATCTACTCTATACTCTGAATGAAGGACGCAGTTCAATCTTCTCCAACGAATAGTGATATACCAAATCCTCCGATTTCAGAGACGTTTCCAAACCAGTTGGACAAAGCAACCAATTAAATTCATTGAGCAGAGCCCTCACCTTCTGTGGTACTTGAGTCCAATGCTGGGGTACAAGAACAAACACAAGATGCAAATCTTCATACTGCTCGAGGTAGTCTGATTGCTTAACAGCGTTACTAACCTAGTAAGCACCATGCTCGGGTTTGTATTCTCCTGATTCACCAGCTTCCGAACTAGCACAGCCTGGAAAAACAAACTTTTGAGCTAAACTCAATAGCATCCATGCTTAAACTTCTAGACTTCAATTCGGTGCCAGTAGGCATGTACAGAACTAACAGAAGAATGAAATCTACTATTCAGATTCCTTAGGATTCAGTGTTCATTTGGCTTTCCTTTTTTGTTCTCCTGTTTGTTTTGCTTCTAGATGTCTAAACACCTTCTCAATGCATGAGTCCTGCACTCACCTATTCGTTTTTACTTCTTGGTACCAGCAGGCATGACTGAAGCAGATATCCAGAACCCATCAAGTATGAGAACAAGCTCGACATTTAATGGGTGTGAAATCACATTTTGTGCCAGTTTTGATATGGTTGCTTCCCCAATCGCTTCAATACATGCATGCTACCAGCTGCTGTGAGTAGCCCCAGGGCAGCAAAAGCCATTATCACTGCGTTCCCAATGTTCCAGTAGTAGCCTCCCTGCATAAATACAAAATACGGAATGACTATAGTATATTACAGAATACTGAGGCAAAAAGAGCTATCAACTCTGTCAGAAGTCTCCTTATGAAGATGTGTGGAAAGTTTTCAGTATAATCCATATCAGAAAAGTGAAATGTTCCATCTGAATGAAAAGGAAAAAACAAAATAATAAAATAACATGCAATAAGGAACAGCGTACTAAGTGCATCACAATTCTAATATTCTCATGTGGAAAGCAATAGACTAGCAACAGGTTGGGTGTAGATAATCTTCTATTTTCCAGAAACACCATAAAGTGTCAGCCCATCAAGTTATGTATGTTGCTATCACAGGTTCCTTGCAAATACTCAAAAATAAGAAACAACGTTGCCAAGTTAGAAACTACCAGTTAACATAACGTTTTCCCTCTCTGTCTACCACCGGAGCAGCACACAAACCAAAAAGCAGATCACTAGATGGAAGACGTTTATTTCTGTACCCAAAGTAAACAAGGCCTCAAGGAGACAAATGCATTTTAAATTTGAAGGAACAAATAAGAATGAGAAAGAGAGATGGAGACACGCACATAGATCATCAAAAGCAGAATCGCTGCATTTGCAGGGGCTAGAGAAAGGCTTATCATTCCTCCTCGCAACTCATTTGGCACATACCTTTGAACACAATTAATAGCAAAAGAACTGTCAACACAAAGTCACATACATAGATTTACAGAAGATAACCTACAGATAACGGATAGAAAACTTAGGTTAGCATACATGGTCCTCAATCTGGCAAGTGAAGGTAAAATCAGTCCCACGCATCCATGGAATAGGCAAAACAGTGTCACTAAAACTCCAATATCCTGCATATCATAAACAAACAGGTAAAATTCAGAACATCTAGCCCATGAGACATAATATATATTAGTTTTGTCAAATCTAAGATTACAGACATACCTGATAATCATACGCTATTAGAGACAACACAAGTCCCAGTACTATAAATGAATATGCTAGAATATCCTCAGTGCGAAGCGATGATGGTCCACTAATGAGCCATGGGAATACAGTGCTTCCTAGCATTTTTGCACCCAGCAAACAAGGATATATCAACCCTAGATGCACTTCTCGTCCATCAGCCTAAGTATACACGAGTATCAAGATAACTTCACAATTTAGTAAATAATACACAAATCAGTGTTCTGATCTAGCCATTGTTATGACTGGAAGGATTCAACTATAGAACGACACGGGAACAATGAATACATGGATATCTAAGTACGAAAAAGCTGCTAAAGCATAAATATTATTGAGAGAAAATCATTTTCCAACTCATCTATTGTTTGTCAGTCAATCGAATAGGAATCAGTGAATAGAACATAACCAAAAGCCATTGTTATGACTGGAAGGATTCAACTATAGAACGACACGGGAACAATGAATACATGGATATCTAAGTACGAAAAAGCTGCTAAAGCATAAATCTTATTGAGAGAAAATCATTTTCCAACTCGTCTATTGTTTGTCAGTCAATCGAATAGGAATCGGTGAATAGAACTTAACCAAAAGTTGAGAGGGGAGGGGGGGAGTTGAAACCACGTGAAGCAACCCTATCCCATTAACTACTATTTCAGATGCTTCAAAATCACTAGCATAGGATTTTGCTCAAATTTTTCATACCACCAATGTTGGGGCCCACATAATCCAGAACACTGAGATGGAGAAGTGAAGGCAAGCTTGAGCCCATGCCAAAAGCCATACCCTTTTATCTGCCAATCAGTAGAAGTTCATCAGCAAGAACCACGTACAAATTGTAAATCAGCTGTTCAATCATCAAATAATAGAAAATCTAGGATGCAATCAAACCTTCCAAATACAAGGGAATGTTTGTGTTGTGTGACACTCAAAATGCAGATCTAAAAGTATGCAGGATGCTGTAGAAATACTCATCTCCTCCTAGTAACACATGCATGATCTTGGCTGATTAGTTCCAATTTATATATTTATGACAAAATAAAGCAAGAGTACTGTGGATCAAGGAATTCACAAATTGTGGGGACGACAACAGCACAGAGATGAAACAAATGAAGGAGAGCGGAAGTAGAAGACAATGATGAGTAAAAAAAGATACTACGTCAAAAGCTAGTATAGATAGGCCCTAACCAATACTACCTGCAGGTAGCAAAGTATGTCATTTGAAATTGCCCGACTTATTAGTTTCCTAGAAAGAAAAGGCAAGATAATTTGCATAAAAAAGAGGAGGCTCTTACCACCTAAAATATACACAGAGAAGGATGCTCTATAGCCCCTAATTGCAGATGTTTGAGCAGTTCCAGTCAATCCTCCATTAAAACAAACAATGCTCATCATTGCCAATAAAATAGCTGCAGTGGAGGTAGATGATATGTTCTTCTCCATATTATCACCAACCAGCCAATTTGCAAGCACCTGGCTTCCAACGGCAGATGCAGACTCAAAAAGAGTCATTAACCAAAATGTATCACTAATTGAATCTTGCCGGTGCCCTTGCTGAAAAGAAAAAGATCAAAACCATTAGCAATTTCAAACATGCCTCGAATGTCACAAAGGAATTCACATATTCCCAATACATTTGAGTACAAAGAGAAACAAGAAATAAATACTTAATTAGGTAAAAACAAACAATAAATGCCAGATCACTTCCATGAGGAAAAATTGTGGCACCTACACCCAATGTCTTCTCTAGATGAAAATAAAAGTGAACAATAATATCGTAACAAACCTTTTCATGTTGAACTACCATCCATGTCTCGAAACTGAATGAAAATATTGAAGACGTGAGAGACAAACAGATGCTTGCAACCAGGATACTTGGATGAGTAATCATCCTCTTCCATATGCCAACAAAAAGGTGAAGGATGCAAAAAATCATACAAACTTGCTTTTGACCACTACACACAAGGATAGAATAAGTCATTTTGTCAGTCTTTATGACATATTCTGTTTCATAAATGAGAAAAGTTAATTCTCTGAAAATATCAACAATGAAGGAATTCCCACTAGCACTTAGACAACCTGTTTATTATTTGTGTAGCATAGTTGAAACACGCTTCATTATGCATAAAGCATAGAACAATGACATAATTTACCAACAGAAATCACAGTAGTACTAGAAATTCCTCCTCCATCCTAGTAGGCTCCTCTTTTCCATGCACAGACTTCTGGATTATAAACTTCTGCATACAATGAAAGCTTCTAATCCATTATTCAACTGCATGTCTGAGTCTCTATCCCTCTGTTTCCATGATATGATACCTAACAGCACCTTCAGTCTTAGTAAAATGAATTGAAACTCTTAAAATCTAGCGAAGGAGAACAAAGTTCCTGAGCTGAGTCCTCAAAATGCCACATCGTGCATTTGGCAATAACTATTCACCCCATGTCAGGCCAATTTGACTTTTACATGCTTTACACAAGGTTTAGCCACCCACTTTTTCAAGGTTTAGGATTAGCATAATCACCCAATTGTTCAAGATCTAGGAATAGAATAATCATGCAATTAAGTACAAATGACAACCCAGAACCAATTCCAAAGTTGTCGGCTAAAATGGTACTGACACAAAAACTAGCTGCTTCCTTTACCATCACAATAACCTCAATGACATTGTTGAACTCTACCAAACGGTCTACAGACTTCAGCAGTATATCTATTATACCCAACCATTCCTAAAGTGCACTAAGATGTCTGTCAAACAGTCCAATTGAAATGAGCATTTCCTTCCTCTCTAACTTGCAGATACATCCACAAACCATCCCAAATTCCTTGCCATCCTTCTCTTTGGATTAGAAAATTGAATATTTGAGTGAATAAAAAATCCAAAGTAGGTTCATGGCCAAGGGCAAAGATGTTCGAAGAACAGTAATTATGGAATGGACCAATTGTTTCCGAAATGCTGCTAATAAGGAATCAGTGAGCGTGGGTATTCCAGATATATTACTCAATGTTCGTGGAATGCACATTCATTTCAGGCCACTATGGTTAAAACAAACCATTCTAAACGCAAAACATGAATTTCATAGAAACCTCACCAAAGGCACTCTAATCAAAGCACTGTATTGGTATGAATTCTCATCAATGATTAAGTGCTTCACCAGAGTCTTTTCCTTGCTCACAATGGATACACCGAAATACATCTACAAGCATCAGAGTCTATCCACGCATGGCTGTGGCAAGGTTTGCTCAATACATCTGACATAATAATGCCAAGATATAATGTACAAATATGTGTCCCATCCTTAATCAATCAAGAGTATAAAAAACACTAAAACTAACTCTGGTCTCCGTGTTACATGAAACAATTGGATTGGGTTTTGAACATTTTTGCTGTTTTTGTATTTTTTTGGAATTGATTGTACTACTGGAAACGAAAGCTATTACAGACAGAAAATTCAAAGCTAAAGCTATTTGAGGCTAGCAACCTCCAGAAAACTTAGAAGATGATCAACTTTCAGCATGCCTCCCTCTGCCCCCTTCCAGCACCTATATGCTCTAACCATTCTCCGGGAATCACGGAAAGGAGCTAACAAACTTCTAACGCATGGGCCTGGGCCACAACTTGGTCCCATAAAAGCCACTACAAACCAAATAATAACCCACTACAACTAACTACAAAAGCCCATAAAACTGGCCCGTAAATGCTGAGCCCACTCCCAAAATGCATCGTACTGATGAGTATACCACCGAAGACAGCAACTCAATTCCTGTCGTTGCCTCATCCCACCACGTAAAACACCTCAGTTTTCTCAAACTCTCTACACTTCTCTTCCCTTCTTCCCCCTTTGCCTCTGCTACTACCCATAAAAACCCTAGATTACCTCCATCTCCTTATCAATTTCGTTCTCATTTGTTACATTACAATCCATCATGTGACTCACAAAGTGAAGAGCATATCATTAGCCTAACACTGGTCGACCAAGTTCATAATGCAATCTCCATTCATATATTCTTCTCACGTCTCCAACTGTTAAGTAGTTCAGCACATACAAGGCATTATGAGATTCTGTTACATCAATATCAACACCTCAAATCACTCTTCTCATCAAACGTCTCTAACAGTTCAGTAAGTCAGTTCATACAATTGCCTTCAGGCATGGTAAGATTCTGTTACATCCATATCAATACCTCAAATCACTCTTCTCATCAACATGAAAGAGAGGGAAGCAGATGGTTTGTCACTAGGTCGATGGCGACGAACCTCTGAATTCAAGTCAGATTCACTCACATGAACACAAATGAGAAACTTACTAAATATAATATTTCCTTTTTTTTAGTTATGATATAGTTACCATCCTTTGAGAATTTGACCAAATCACCATGTCAACTGAACCACTATCACTCCTACGATAAGTTTTGCTTCTCAAGACAAGAGAATTAAGAGAAGCACATCCTACTGGAATCCTATCAATCCCAGTCCTTACCAAGCTATCACAATCACAACACAAGTAACCAACCAATAGTATTGTCAAGTATGTTCTTATCGCACATGTTCAACCTCCGACTACACTTTTATGATATGTGATCACTTCCACCACTAATTGCTCCGAATGGGACCTATGATTAAGAGGATTAACCAAGCATCTGAAGCACTTACATGCTATCCATATACCAAACTTGCTAAGCTCTTAAGTTCAATCTCCAACAACAAAAAACAAATACTGCTTCAATTAAAAAAAAAAAAAAAGGACCCGTTACAATGGATGAGACAAATCACAGCAACTCAGTCTAATTAACCATAAATAATATGCTGCAATGTACTGTGCGTTTGTCTCCCAAGATTTTGGCATAATAAAATAATTACAACATAATCTCTCTCTCCATCAATTCATTCATTTTCACTATAATAAACATAAAAATTTCATTCAAATCATTTCTCTCTTCACTTTTTCACCAATTCCAATACCCAAAATTTTAACCTCCCTAAAATTTTAGCATTCAAACACACTTGAAATTGTCCATCACACCTATCCTTCCATAGGGGTACCATATAAGGCATGCAAGCCATACAAAAAGAACTGCTCCATGCCAAGGTCCTTTCAGTTCTGTATACAATCAAGGCTCTTTGAATAGATGGGTATTTTAAATTCATCAAAATCTACAAACTCATGTTTTCTAATCGCTCTTGTATTTTCTTTTACATGCATTACGTAGGACAGAAAATTCAACAATTTAGTTCTCCCCTGAAATTAAACTTTCTGACATTACTCAAGAGAGTTCCAACTATTTTCCAGGTAGCAACTGACCGTGCTGAGGCACTTACTCGTCATCCTAAGATGGACTCCTAGTTCCTACTAAATTCCATCTGGTTAATGCTCAGAGTACACTGACCAAAGAAAACCCAAAACCCATATCATCCCTACTGCTCTTATTAAATCAATACCACTTAATAAACATAGAAGACTACGGAATCTAATCTATGCTCTGATACCCAAACTCAAATTGGGTTAGGTAATGTCCGTACTACAACAACTCCCAGCCTGTAAATAACTGTCTCACCAAACAAACCAGAGCAACCATAACTTCTTAGTTGTACACAACGTTCACATTCCACGAAAGTTTTTACAAAATACTCTTCAGAATTTCCTCCATCGATATATTTTGTATATGGTCAAGCAATCGCAACATAACTTCAGAGACAAAATCTACAATCTCGACCTTAACTTTACAACACCAAATCAGGCTATACAAGATCATCCCATGCACAAAGAACCTTTACAGAGGAAAACTGTATATTTATTACAAAACCTTCTGTCCTCAAGCCTATAATCATCCAAAGTAATTAAATATCTAACTCAAAAATGTTGTAGTTCCACTGGAGAGAAAGATGTTTAATAGGACTGAATGAGATGGTTCGGTTCCATGCTTAAGCTAATAATTATGAAAGCCAGACACCAAAACCTCAAATTCTAGGTCAGGATATTGCTTAATCTTCTTGATAACCAAGACCTGCTAGGACATAATTTTATGTAAAATTAATTTGTCTTTAAGAAAAACAATCGAGAAGTTATATCAACGTGACACATTTCTTGCATACTAGAAAGATCTGGATAATTCAGAGAACACCACACAAAATGATTTTTTCCTTTTTTTTGGTAGGGGTGGGGGTGGGGGAAAGCAGTTCTGGAAGGAAGTGATCACACACATTAGATCAGAAAGCACGCCTAAGAAACTGCCCACGAAAAGAGCAGCCGCAGAACCAAGACACAGAGACAACCATTTGCTCTTTGCTAACCCCATAGCGAGCAAACTCGAACTCTCCGAACACAGACCATAGTCCTTCCATTGCTGCGAGAAATGTAAGAGCAACGACAGATTAGTGATTTAAATCTTGAAAGAGCAAATTCACCAAAACGACGGTCGTACCCTCTCTCCGTTTGGTTGCCGAGAAATGGCAAGAAAATAATAATAACAATGATTATAAACAAATCTTCCAATCAATAGAGATTCCGCATTTTAATACCTTTTTCTTTCGCTGTATTTTCTCAGAAACAAAATGAATGCTAATAGCAAAGTTCGCTAGGGTTTCGCGGTCACGCGTACACATGCATACAAATACATATCTCACACACAAACTCGCATTTCGGATGGCTGACCTGAAGCGAGTGAATAGAGGAAAAGGAAGTTCCGTTGGAAACGACGGAAGGAAGGTGAGACTCCGTGGTCGAAGAGGGTCGGGGTCTTGTTGGAGCTGTTGCCGGATGCGTAAGGGAAGAAACAGATAGAGACGAAGCACGAGATGAAGATAAATATATATAGTGCCGGATTCGGTTCCCAAACGGAGCTCTCAACAACCACCCCCATTTCCTTTTTTTTCTTCTTTCGCTTCGTAAATCAGTCTGAAGAAAAATTGGTAATTCGAACCTCAGAGAACCCCTGTATCAGCCATTTGTTAAGTTTCTGCGGGGGAGCGAGCGAGCGAAAGAGTGAGTGAGAGAAGCCTAGGTTTTATTTCAGATCTGAACTCCGAAGAATTGAATGGGAAAGAGGATATCATTGGAGCTTTAGAGGTCTTCCTCCTCGAGGTGACGAGGTGTATGGATAACTGGACCGGATTTGGGCTTGGACATCTAAGCAACGATGTTTTTCAATCGCCTACTAATAAATAATTTTTCTTCCTTCGTCTCTTTTTTCGGGCGTTTGTTTGTCAAAATTTCGAAGAATATTCTTAAAATTTTGAGAATTTTTACTTTATTGAAATTTATTGAGTTTGTGAAAGGTGAAGTATGTATGTGTAAAAGTTAAAAATGTTGGAATGTGTTTGTTTTGTTGGAAATTTTCATGCCCAAAATATTGAAGAAACAAACGACACATTTATCACGATAAAAATAAAAAAATTCACTTTAATCAATTTTTCATGAATTTTTCACCAATTATCTAAATTTTCACCCAATCATTGATTAGTCTTTTACTTTTATTTTTATTTTTTTCTTTGAGGTAAGCTAGAGTAAAAACAAACTATTACCCCAAATTCAGCATAAATGTATTGCTCTGTTTAGGCCAAAAAGCTGTTTTGTAGAAGATATTTTGTAATTTTTTCATTTTGGCCCCAAGAAGTATCATTATACAAATGCCCCCTAATACAAAATCGTAGCATCTTCCCTCAATGTCACGAAACTGTTTTTGTAGTGACTGTCCATTGCACAAGGCTATGCACGCATAGATTCGCATTTAAATGAACTTTTTGAAGAGGCAGTTCGAGAAGAGTTGCTTTATTTGTAATATGTCATGAACGATGGCATAAATGGGCCATTGAAGTAGAGTGCTACTACTCTAGAGAGCATCAATGGCCACCTGAGAGTCCCCTTCCAAGATCACATTTGGACTGTGCTCATCTCTCGGGCAAGTCGTAATAAAAAAAAATGGACAGCATGAGCTTCTCCGATTAGAGAACTAGTGGTGTGATAACAGGAGTCTCCATCTCAACCATTTATCTCGTTTGACGCATTAATTATACTAAAAGCTGGCCTAATTAGCTTTAAAAAATGACATAATTAGGATATTAAGACTTAGTTTCATATAGTTTAGGATTTAATACAACATCCACGTGTATTTCTGAAAAGATATATAATATTGCTTATATAAATTCATTGGATGTATAGTTAAGCAACATAAGTGCAAGCTTATTACCCATGCAGCTGGTGACGGGGTAGCCGAAGTGGCTAAGTGCTTAAAAGTAAGTGCTTAAAACTGGCAACTTCTTAAAACGAGTGAAAAACTTCAGAAAAAAGACAACAACATCTATGGACAAGGTAACGAGTCCCTTGACATCAGATAAATGTACAAAACATGAGGACTTTCCTATTTCATGGTGGAAACTGTAATATTCCAAATTTACCTTTTCCTTCGGAACCACAGAGGAAAAAAAAAACGATCTACAGAGTAAATTCCTATGCCTAACACTATACACTTTACTGCTAACTTTTGAGAACAAGGCTAAGTGGCAAATGCAAATATGTTTCATCATGGAAACATTTTCAGTTTTTTATTTGGTAGGAAACAATATCTACTGGTTTATAAACAGGTTGATGCCTCCAATCCTCAGAGCGACATCTGCATCCTTGCTGTGAGTATTTTGGGAGATGCCACTCTGGTGATGATGAGCAATGGCAGCATGTCGTTGTCCTGAAGAGAAACCATCCCAAGTTAGTGAAAGTAAGACATAGTAAGTTAGGAGCAGTTCAATATGAAAAACCATCACTCAGGGTGCATCAGCTTTATGTTCAAACAAGTGTCTCAGTTTGAATCCAATCGACTTTATATTCACATGAGTGCTGAGCATACATCCAAAGGATTACATAGGGACAAAAATCCCAGATATCCAATGTTTTTATAACCAGACACTTCATTCTCCCCTACCCAAGTATATACTCATTGAAAATGGTTTCTGCCAGGACATAGATACATAACCTAAGCCTCATATGTATGTGCGAATATATAATATGCATTCTATGCATGCAGAAGTGCAGTGTAGGTTCGAGCTGCAATACACTCAAAGAAAGGCCTATAGAAAAACATTACTCGATCAAGTGAAACTATGATGGCTGATATTTAATAAATTGTCTATTATCTCCACATGAGAGACAGATTTCCTACTGTACAATTTCAAGTCTCCTCCGTTATTTCCAGTTATCTTCAATAACTTTTGAGGATAACTCCTAAAGTAATTTTTAGTATGAAACGTTAATACTCACACTTGAAAAATTAACATAAGATTTACCAGGGACTTATAAACTCTCCTCTTACCCTGCACATTCCTGAAACTATAGCTAGTCAGTTTGCCCATGATTTGCAAGATATAGTAGTGTTCAACACCCCAGTGGTATGTGCCATGTTTCTCCTTACACTGTCTGCCATGCAAATCTCTAAAAAAAATCAAAGCTATGCACATCCTAACCAATGAACCAGTGGATACCATAGTCAAGGAGTTTGAGCCCCAAACACAGAGACATCCAATCCCTCAAGGCAGGGCTCTATCCCACTTTTCCTGCAGGGGGGAAAATATCACTATAAAATCCGATCTCGCAGGATAGGCAACAACCGAAGTAAGAAAAGATTTTAAACACCATCCTGAAAATGAAGTGTCTATCACCTCTTCTTAACTGCAACAGGTTGGATTGATGGTGATGCCTTTGAATCAGAAGCCAGCTTCCTACATGCTTCAACTTCTTGAAAAACCTGTCTATTATCTACCTGTACCAATGGCTATGTGTGAGGAATACAAACTCAAATTATCCACGGAAGAAATCACTCAAAGGACAATTAGTTGCATATGGTCCAAAAGCAAATCCTTACCATAAAATTATCTTGCATCCAGCCAGGAATGCTTCTTGAAAGAAGGGTGATGTACAGCTCCATTGCCACCTCCTGATCCATATTACCAAGCCGTTGCCAAGCATTCCTTGCATTATGTAAGTAGTACTCCATAAATTAAATTAATCAGGCGCAGGCACTGCCTCCCAATCATAGTCATGTTGAAGCCCGCAAAAAATGTATTTGGATAGCTACTAATTAAACTATACACTGACCATCGAAGGGAAGGCCGTAATGTGGTGGTATTCCATTAAGTCCATTTATGTCAGAACTTTTTGTCTTTTAACAACCCCCTCCCTCTTTGAAAAAAAAAAATTCACATACACACTCCGAAAAGAAAGGCCCAGTGCTTAATCAAAAGCCCTTGAATTTTCCAAAAAATATTCAGTTCATTATTTAGCCTGCCTCAATCCAATATGACAACAGCTGAACGTGAAAATCTACTACAACTTCCAACGGTTCTTGCTTTAAGATTTCTAATGTTAAATCTACTACTGTTCAATGCAGAATTCAACCAGCTCTTTGCAATCAATTTTGAGAGAAGTTCATTAACTACTTTTAAAGGAAGTTCTTTTTACACCAAAGTTTTTCCTCCGCCCATTTAATAGAGATATTGCACGAGCGACAATCACCTATAAAGAAAGATCTCTCAATGCGGTGGACACTCAAATTTTAAAAGGAATGGCACTCAAAGGCCAATCAGCAATTATAGTTATACATGTACTAGCGTTGAGAGTGGGTAATTACCATTTAGCGCGAGCAGAGAGCTTTAATGCCATTGGTTGGGGTTCATGGCAAGGCCCTTGGGTAGCAATCTTGTGAAGTCCATATAACTGCGTCTTCACATCACTGCCAAGAGTCGAAATTAGATCAGCATTATTAGCAGAGCCCACAAACACCACCGCGGCGCCGAAGACCTTTTCCAATTCGGTCCTTTCGATCCCCTCCCAATCATCCTCCAAATCAAACAGTTTGTCCCTGACACCATCATCTCCATTCTTGTCATATTCACTACCCTTATCGCGTCCATACACCAATACATCCTTGGTCGAATCCGTTTCGACCTTAACCGCCTCTAACTCTATTTCGCTTAGCTTTTCCCTTTTAAGACTTCCATCAACCAAGTTGTCACCCCACCCTTCCACACCTCCACGCCCGGATACCTCTTCAATAGGTTTCTCTCCCCTAATGTCGTTCTTCGGTGGCTCACAGCCTCCGCCGACAAATTCTTTAACCTCCAGCTTCTCCCGAACCGTTTTGTTGTCATTTTTATCGATTTTTTCAAAAAACCCGACTCTTCTCTTGCTTTCGAGTTTAGGCACAGGCATCACCCATTTTTCGGTCGAGTCATCACTTGATCCCAACGTAGAGGTTATGTTTCTGTCACCGGAGAAAGCTGCCGAGAGGAGCATGGCGACGACGAAAGAGAGCGTGAGAGAAAAAGCTATCAATAGAAGACCGAGCAAAAGCTCCATGGCAAAGCTTAGTAAGAGAAAAAACGGAAGCGATGGGTGAAGAGGATCGATTTTGATGAGGAAGCGAGTGAAAAGAGAAGAATTGCAATTTTCAGAGCAGAGCAAAGTATATTCTGCTTTGCATCTGCTGGTATTACTGTAAGGGGTCGGTCCCAGTTTGCTAGCAAGCGTCTGTGAAGAGCCCTATTTCGAAAATGACTCTTCCACTCAGAAAGTTTAAAACCGAGACAGACCAAGCGGTGGTTATGGTTTGGAGCCTGAGCATTTCTCTCTGTTTTTTTTTTCTTTTAAAATACTCATACTTTAATCACCTAACTATAAAAAATTAATCAACTCCAATAGCCTATAGTTGTACCCGTCGAGTTAATATTTGAGAAGCTAGGTAGACTCATTTGAAGCCGCTCTAATCAGTACTTTCAAAAGTAAATTACTGTGAAGAACACAAATTTAGGAACTGAAAAGTTCATTAGAAGCTGAATGTATTGAGGTAATTAATTAAGAATAATATAATTGGCTGTCACATTGAGGAAATTCAGCTTTTGGTATGGTATTGTAATATATTGAAATAAAAGAAACGCTGGTGATTCTCTAGAAGATGATTGAATACTAAGGTGACAACAATGCTAATTTCAAAAATATAAAGAAACAGAAAGGGTTATCTCAAATTGAAAAATATTGAAAATCAGTGTCTTTCCTCTTTAAAAGATAATCCTATTTCTACTTTGAAAACACCGAGATTCTTGTTCATGTCAAAAGTACGAAGGAACTTTTGCTCTTATATCTGTTCAACTCTCCGCACTGGCCAATTTTATATATAAACTATTTTTCTTTATGGATCGGGAAAAAAAAATCATTTTTCCAAATGAGAAGCACGGGGACATAAATTAAACCGGGAGTACAAGTGCACTGTATGTTCCCCTGGATGGGCCGGTATATCCGGGATAAAGAGAATATATGGTGCCAATTCCAAGGTGTCTTTTTGTCATCATTTTCAAGAAGAACACAGATCCAAGCACAACAGCAGCGAGACAAAAAGCTTATGAGGGGCCGAGACTCGAGAGGGTAAAGAAGATGTCCACGTCCAAGGAAGAGCACCGTGCATCTTTGCATTGTAATGTTTATGGCCAGCGGCCGCTAAGTAGGGTCCATGTGTAACTCGTGGCCCGTGGCCTTAAATTGTCTTTAGCTGAGTACGCGCAGCTGCTTCTGGCCTAATTTCTGCTAACACAATCTATCGGCTCTGATTCTCTGTTGCTTCAGATTTTTTCCAGTATTAAAACATTGTCGGTGCCGAAATATTTAACAAGATGCATGTTTTAAATGTGGTATAGTACCTGCAGATATATTTTTATCTGTGTTCTAGATCCAAGCAAGAGAACATCCGAAACAAATTTGTACGGGTAGCGTAGCAATGCAGTCATCAAAGTTTGTTTGGGTGTACTCTCATTGAAGTTATAAAACAGCTAAAAAAATACGGTCTCTATCCCTTGAGAACATGTTTTTCAATAAGCGGTCACACATCTTGATATAGAAAGAAAATAAGGTTGTTCACTTAACTAACAATTATGAGTGTTTTCTTTTGACCTAATAATTATTCAATTTGTATTCCATTTGTACAGATTAGAAATTACGTAAATCTATAGATTTTGAGATTAATCGAGATGTACTTAAATTATTCTGAATATCTAATTAAAAAAAATCAATCATTATGAATGATTATGAAGGGCTGGAATAGGCGTGACTTCACTTCTTGGCTGATGACTTCCCTTTGATGGTGAAAGGGAAGGTTAGAACCAATAATTGTTATCCAAATGACAAAAAACCTGTAATGTTGAAATGCTTTTGTGCAGTTGGATAACACAAATTAACTTAATTTTGATTGTTCTCCGTTTTGTATGAATCTGCCATTGACGATGTCGCATTGGTGTGCATCGTTCTCTTTTATTTGAATAATGCGTCTATGATATCAAATTTATTTGAACTCAAAATTCCACATCCAATTACTATAATCAAAACAAGGTTGTCAATGTCATTGAAAGAAATTCATTCAACAGTTTTCTAAAGATTTAAAAAAGAAAAAAGAAAAAAAAGTTCAGCGTGTTAATGACAAAATAATAATAATAATTGTATAACGCATGTAATTTTTGTTAAGAAGTATGACATCGCCAACATCACCCAATCTCCATAGACGAAGTACTAATCTTCTCATATATATTATATGTGAAGCTATAAAATTCTTATATATTGATTGGGATTTGATACTATAGTACATTAATATTTTTAATTGTTTTTTTAATGTGTGATCATCAAAAAAGGTTCTGCCTGACAGCATGAAGCATATAATACATGGCTTGAAAATAAAATAGAACATTAGTAAGATTAGAAAATAAAAAAAAACATTAGTAACCTTTGGAAATCTAAAATTCAGAAACGCTTTAAAATCCTTATCTAAACAATTGCTTAGCCCATAGATTTCGTTGATTCTAATTAAGGCGGTAAATGAACCGAGTCGTTCATAAATAACTCGAGCCCATATATTAAAACCGAGCCGTTCATATTCTTACTATTATATATATCCCTATGTATATGCATGTGTTATGGTTTATATTAAATTTTTTTATGATATTATCATATTAAGTTACTTTATAAAATGTATATATGTATATGTCATTTTTTAATATATATATAAGTATATATTTTGTTATGCATTTTAGTTTAAGCTCGATTTAATATATTTGTTATAACATATGTAATTAAATATTTTTTCATTTATATAAACAAATATTTCTAATAGGTTGTCATTTTGTTTGATATTAATGTATGTATATCTATTCATACATTTTGTTATGCATTTTAATTTAAGTTCATACATTTTGTTATAAATTTTAATTTAAGTTTGAAACACTCTACAAGGGCTGTTTCTTAATTTCTATTGTATAACCACGTATATGTAATTACATGTTTTACCATTTTAAATTTACTTGAAAATTCAGCTACTTCAATTTATATAACATATGTGTTTCATGTTAGTTTAACATTTTCTTAGTAATTAATAGTCATTTGTATATTTATATAGCTAATACGAAGTTAAAAATTCTTTCATAAGAAATTCCGCTAATCTTCATCTTCATAACTTCATCATTACGATCCAATGATCTAGATATTCAATATATATCAAATTTTGACAAAAGTATAAATAACTAAACTTGATTTTGTACATAAAAGGTTAAGATTAGAGGAGTTCCTTATTGTGGAATAGCAGATAAGCATGGAAGCAACTCTAATTTAATTAATAGGTCATTTTTAGTATACCTTAAGACATAGAGTAGTCTATACTTGATGACAAATGTACTATTGAGATTTTATCGAGTCAAAATACAACTGATATTATCGTAATTCATAAGCTAAGAGCAACATCTATCTTTAGGAATAGATATCTCTATTATTAGCCTGTGTTAATTATACTTTAGGTCATAAATTTAGAACTTTTATACATAATTACATGGTAATGAGGCGAGAGATTACTTTGTAATTTTTGTTTTTTAATTAGGGCTAAAATTTTGAGTGCCAAAAGTATGGTAATTTCAAATCTTGAAAAGGTTCTCCCTAATTTTAAAAATATAAAACGAGCTCGAGTTGAGCTCGTTTGTTTGTTTTGTGTCGAGCTCGAGCTTGTTTAAAATTTAACGAGCCGAGTTCAAACATGAATTTTCGAGCTCGAGCCTCTTATATGTGTTAAACGAGCCGAGTTCGAGCTCAACATATTGTCACTACTCGACTCAGCTCGTTTACAGCCCTAATCCTAATCCCAATCCCCTCTCTCTCTCTTTGTCATCTTTGTCATGACAAGCAAGAAACTTTTTTCCACCTATTATTTTATTGTTTATTTGCTCATACTATTTGGCGTTCCTCTCCATGGCCTCTAGGGCTTCACTTGCTTCCGTTCTTGATGCTCTATTTGGGACAGGCTTCTATTAATTCTTGACCTGGTTCAATCTTTGGACTTTTTGTAGGTAGATTGGTCTTACGTGCACGACAGCTAGCTAGTTTTAGGTTTGTTTTGTAATTGAAAGGCTCAATATGTCTCTAGATCTTAAAATTTAATTGCGTAGTTGGTTGGGTTTTCCGTGTATCATATTTGATATATGTACCGTGCTATATGATGTTAAAATTATTAGGTGAATAAAATTTTATAGTGTTAGAGTTGGTAAAAAATGAAGGGAAAGATATTTAAATGTATATTTTATATTTATTATAATGAAATTTGATAATTTGATAAGAGAGAAAATATTATGTAGTTATTATATTAGGCCAAAATTTCAGGGTACCCAAGATTAATACGGCCCTATAGCTACTTGCCTAATTTGCTCCTGTCAGAAGTAGGGTTGTGCAAAATCTGCCAATCCGAATCACCGACCCGTGTCCGACCCGTGTCCGACCCGACCCGACCCGACCCGGTCGGGCACAAATTCAGATTCGGATAATGTATGAAAATAAATCATGTATTCGGGTCGAAGTTGGATATCCAGTATGAGATCCGAAATCACCCGACTCGACCCGATTTTCTCATTAAAACGAAACGCATCGTTTTCATTTAGCTTACCCCCTTCTCTCATTCATGATTTTAAAAATCCCCCCCCCCGAGTCTACTGATCCAGTGATCCCCCCTTTAAAATTTTGAGAAATCCTAAATCCTAATCTTCTCTTTGCCTCCTTCCTCAAACATCGACGCTCTTTATTGAGCCTCACAGTCGCGGCCCTCATTGATGCTCTTTCTCTATTGCCGCCTACCTCCGTCCTCCATCCTCCGTCAACTATCACCTCCACCATCTCCTCGCTTCCTCCTTTCTCAACAAACTTTTGTCATTGTATGATCAGGCTATGAGTTTTTTACAAACTTTTGATTTCTCAAATATGTTGGTTGTGTCTGTGTAAAAGCTCAAGAAAGAGCAAGCATAAAAAAGCTTGTAGGGGTAGCGTAGAGGTTGGAGGGACTGTGAGTTTTTTGGACCCAAATTCGAATATGATATGCTATCCGATCCAAATTCGATTTGACCGATTGGACTGGATATTATGCATTTCGAATTGGATTCAGATACCAAATTCGTAATTCAAAAATTTCGAATTCAGATTCCGATTCAGATTGGTACCTTCCAAATCTAAAATTTTCGGAGCACAGCCCTCGTCAGAATTATAGTTTGTAATGTTGTATAACTTGCGTTAAATAGAAAAACAGAGAAGTACTGGTTAAGCTTAATTGTAGTTACTTCTCTGGTCAACGCTTATAAAACAAGACCAACGACGCGACCTTATTGGCCAGTGACAACCTCCACGGGTGATCGAAACATTTTCTCATGCCTTTATAAACCCGTCACAGGCCGTTCGGCTGCGTTTAGTGCTCAGAAATCCAAGATCCTCTTTCGCGAAATAGGGTTTGCAGGATCCCTCCCCTTTGGATCGTCAGGCATGGGAGGGGGCAACGGACAAAAGGCGAAGATGGCGCGTGAGAAGAATTTGGAGAAGCAAAAGGGTGCCAAGGGTAAAATTATTTTCTTGTCTTCAGTTTAATATGTTTTTTGTTTTCTAATTTTTCCTTAGTTCTCTGGTTGGTTGCTGAGAATATCACTGCAGAATGAAATTCGACCTTATGCGCCTTGGATTATCACTTTCTGAAACAAAGACCCGTACTTTTAAGTGCGTAAACTAAATTAGGGTTTTACGGGCTAACCGAGAAAATAGGGAAAATGAGATTTAAGAACTTAAAAAAAGAAAAAAAACTGGTTATCTATATAAAACAAGCTGCATGGGGTCTTCCATTATTACCTGTCAATGATCTACATGTCTTTGTTGTGCCTAATTCGGATTTTCTTGTTTGGTTTTCTCAGGGAGCCAGCTAGAATCAAACAAGAAGGCGATGTCAATCCAGGTATTCTTTTCTTAGATTATTTGTTGAGATTGCTTAAGATATCTTTGTTTGTGTGGAACCTCGGAAATTAAGGCTGTGGAACAATTATTGACGATAGTTTTGAGATAAAGACTTCTTGCTGATTCGTTCATCTGGATGGAATACGAGTAAGCTGGAGTAGGTTACTGGGGGATATTGGATCGTCGTCCACCAATATAGATAATTAGGTCCGCTATGTACGAGATGAGGGTACACGCAACGTGTTTGCGGACTGACAACCAACATCCAGTCACTTGTATATATGTCGGTGTAAGAGACCAACTCAAGTTTCTCCATAATATGATGAAATAATATTCTTTGGGTTTGGACCAGTTGGGCCTACTTTGCTCCGATTGCTCCGAGTAGGAGGAATTCCACTCACTAGATAGAAAGTGATTTGTTTCTTAAAGACAGATTTAGAAATATTAGCGGTATGTTGGGAGGTTAGCTTGCAAGTTCCGTTTCTGTGTCTAAGGAGCAGACGGCCAATCTGAAAATACGCTGTCAAAGGTAGAATAATGTGTTCTTCTGGGAATGCTGTTTTAGGCTAAAGGAGAGTTTATGTTCAAATTAGAATGAAAGAGAGCAGATTAATTTTCTCGATTTGAACTTTGCCTTTAACTGAAGAAAAAACCATCTAGTTTTGCTACGCATCTCCAGTTGCTATTGTTGTGGCTGATACAGGAAAAGGTCTGTCAGATATTAACCTACTAGTAATTCACGAGGCAGCGAGTTAATCCATGAAAATCATGGCCCCATTTTTTATTTTGTTCCTTTTGGCGTCCAGTTGTAAAAGTACTCTGGGAAACAAAATTCAACCCTGAACGTCCAATGGAAGAGTTCCCCCTTTCCCCGCTCTGTCCCCAAATGGCTTTATAATAGTATTTTTGGACAGAATGTTTCCTTTACTGTATTAAATATAGTTGATGGTATTGTCATTAAACCTGGTTGCATGTGTACGTTCTGATTTTGGTCAGCAAAGATGTGAGTGTTTAGGGACGACAATCAATGGATTTGTTATTGTGGGTGTAGGACCAATGATGTCTTTCAAATCATGGATCAAAGAGATTTAACTGTGTGCAACTGTACCTTGCTTTAGTGAAAATCAAGCCCGCATATTGTTCTTTCTCTTCAATTTGTTGGTTGGTCATAATGTTTTTGTAAAATGTTCAATGCAGTGCAAGGTGTGTATGCAGACATTTATATGCACCACTACAGAGGTGAAGTGCAGGGAACATGCAGGAGCAAAGCACCCCAAATCTGATGTTTATGCTTGTTTCCCTCATCTCCAAAAATGAATATGAATTTACTGAAGGAATATGAAGAGGGAGTGAAAGCATCATATGCATATGTAAATCTTTCTATTATGATTGGACCAAGTCCTGCGTCAAGGTTGCTTTATACATGTAGTGTTGTCTGCTTGAGAGAGGGGGTGAGAGGGTTATGTATACTTATTAAAGTGGAACTCGGTGTTTAATTATAATGAATTTGGGTGCCATTGGGCACGCAAGCTTGTGTTGTTATGTTGAATAAATGCCACTGGTCATAGAAAGGTTGGGTGAGTCGATTCTAACTCATTCCACCTAAAGGATGCAATCAAAAGGGGCTTGCATCGGATCCTGATACTTAAAATAATGAATCTGGAGATGAACCAAAAGACGAGTAATACATGACGAAGTGATCATGGTCGGAGCTGCTCTTGAAATATTACTTGAAATCAGTCGGTTTTCTTTAGACTTAATGCTGTATTTTAGGCTCGTAACATAATTTATTGAGTTCCTCCGCAACAGCAGTACGAGAATTTGCTTTTGGGGTCCAACCTGTTTCAAAATCTTAATAATCCAATCACTTAGAGAAGAAGAGATCGGAGGCACCAGTGCGACTCACTATACTAAAAACATCCAGATACATTTGTGGCACCACCGGTTGAATTCGAACGGTATCCAACATTGCTAGAAGGCAGGAGAACAATAGACAGGAATAGGGTCAAGGACGCTCTCTAGCGGCTTCACAACATGCCTACAGTGCCGACTAATTAAAGACACCTTGAATAGTGTTTTCGTTGCTTCAAGACAGTAGTAACACTCTATTTGCTAAAAGGAAAGTGCAGGCTTGAAAACACAGTTGCATTCATACCAAACAAGAGACTTCAAAACCTTTTAAGAAGTGATACACAACCATGACTGCGGACATAGAGCGACCTCTCGCCATAAAAGTTTATAGGGAGTACATATTCCAAATAACATGGCATCTGGTTTGCTTATAGACGGACTCCACGTGATCAGCCTACTATGTCCGCATCCTGCTACTTTCTGCTGCCCTCACCTGAGAGAAATATGGATGTGCCTGCAGTACGAACACCATGGCAACGAGTTAGTGTACCAACAGTGGCATTACTTCCATTCTCCCGCAAAACTTAGCCCAGGAAATAAAAAAAATAAAAATAACAATTAGGATGTTCTTGAAACCCATCGAAGACATGAGCCATGTAATCAATTAATACCAAGGAAGGAAAAAGGAAAACGAGGACGAGAGGGAATATAACCAAAGGCGATTTTGGGTTTAACTGAAAGACACAGAAACCCTAGTCTATCAGTTCAAACAGAATTACCATGGCTTCTCTTGCAGTAAGCCTGTCTTGATGATCATACCGCAAGAGCTTATCAAGAAAATCAATGGCCTGCATTCAAATACATTGTAAAAATTCACCAATTACACTAGCACTGGTAATAAGCTAATCTCCAATACATCTAAATTGATGGAGGAAAACTACCTCTGGAGAAACCAGATGCTGATTATCTGCATTAATAAATTTGGACCAGGGCTTCCTGCTGTGCCTGCAGAAGAAGGAACTCACACTTTAATATATGGTAAGCATAAACTAGTTTGAGGTTGCGTGTAAGATTAACTGAATGGAGGGGATCCAATTTTTTTTTTGTTAAATGCAGCAGTTGGAGGCAAAGATGGAACCATTGCCTTTGAATACATTCTTATAGATGTCAAAGTAGATGAAATCATGCTTTCTCCAAGAAGCTGAGAATTGGATCTAGGAAGTTAATTAAACTCATCCAAACATACCTCCCAACAAGTGCATCAAGTTGTGGATCAAGCTCCAGATGATACTTATTCAGATATGCGTTTAACTCGTCAGTGCCAAGAACCTGGTAAGGAAGCCACTACAAGTCATATGGAATTCTTCCCGGGAATAACACTTTTTTAATGGAAAGAAACAACATTCTGGCACTGCCCTAAGTCATAATTCCACTGAAAAAGATAGTGAACCGTTTTATATAACAACATAACCACTAATGACTAAGTAAATACATTGTATTTCTCTCTTGTGACAAATTATTAGTTAGAAGTTTATTAATTACGGATTTCTGCCAAACCAGAGTAAGCACTACCTTGGCGATTTTAACAAGCTGATCGTGGTTGTCATGACCATAAAAGAATGGCTCCTTGCGGAATATCTACACAAGCAGCAAGCGAAGTGAGCAAGCAAACCATATTATCCTCTTCTCTAGAAGCATAGCACAAGCAGCTAAAGAACGATGTGGTCCTAATACATGACTAAGTTCCAAAAGTGTTCTAATGAAATCCAGTCAACATAATTCTTACCATTCCAGCAAACATGCATCCAAGGCTCCACATGTCCAAAGAATAGTCATAATCTTGCAAATCAACAAGAAGTTCAGGGCCCTTAAAGTACCTGAAAAAGAAGGAAAGAATGTCCTAACCTTTTCACAAGGATGAACCCTTAATTTGAGGGGAAACAGCTTAAACAGCCTCACGTGCATACTTTTTTTTTTTTACTTTTTTTTTTCTCATGGTCTTTATGTCGGATATATTTCTAACAAGCTAATGCTGAAATAAAGTGTTGGTTATAAGGGACACATACAAACCAAATTGCTAAAGTAGAGTCATGACAAATATTAGTAGATTAAGATTTCAAAATGAGTATTTCAATTTCTAATGATTAGGCCCTTAAGTCTTTGAAATTTACCTTGAAGCCACACGAACATTATATTCCTTGCCTGGATGGTAAAACTCGGCAAGACCCCAGTCTATCAGGCGAAGTTTCCGCAGCTCATGGTCAATCATAACATTGTGAGGCTTCACATCTCTGTGCATTATTCCTTGCGAATGGCAGTAATCCAATGCCTGTACAGCAATTTTAGCAGAATCGGTTTGTCAGGTAAAAGCACATTTTCAAAACCATGGATAGGTCAGTCCTCAAAGGCATACAAATTGAAGAAGTGTTCCAATCAGTTACTACTACCAAAAATGGATTTCTTGCAATTTAATTTTACTAGTCTTTAAATTAAGAACCTTAGCAGCCCATCACTATTTGGGTAAAAGCATATCTGAAGGGTATCATAGAAATCCAAAGGTAAAGTTATGATTCTCCCAAAGGTTGGTCATGACACTCAATTGATGGCCAAAAGGAGGCGTGTCTCAAAATAATATGTAATGCAAAACGATAGCACCGAATAATTGGCGTGAAAAGAAAAGAAAAGAAAAGCTTATTAGCACCAACCAACTTGAAGAGTTCAGGAAAGTTGCTAGGCTCTGATGATATCAGATCTGCACCAGTGTTCTTTCTATCAAAACTATTGGCCACACAATGACTTTGCATAGACTAAATATGGGAAATTCCATTGGTAAGGTTCATGTCAAGTACATTCTCCCAAGAGACATTAGATCCCTTTTAGCCAAAAGTAAGCAACAGTATAGTGGAAGTAGGAAAATGCAAGTTAAAGCAACAGAATACAAGGAAGTAGGAAACTGCAAGTTTGAACAATCAAACAAGATTGATAAATTGAGCAAAACTGTGACAAAAGGGAGAAAGAGTAAAAAATGCGTCAATTACCTTGAGAAGCTCATATATGTAGTAGCGTATGTCATAATCAGTCAATGTGGGGTACAGAACTTTGAAATCTGTACTGTTCACATATTCGAATATCAAGCTAGGAGTTTTTGAGTGCTGATCTCTGACAATATCAAGAAGCTTGACAATATTTGGACCTCCACAGAGGTTCTGAAGTATTTTTATCTCTCTCTTTATCTGCAAAAAGATGTACAGCCAAAAACCATATGAATGGCAAACAAGGCCACTCAAGCGAACAGAATATCTGAATTAACCACTCAATAGATGATCCCCTACAGGAGTGAAGCACACATTTGTTACAAAGTATTAATAGGTACACTTAAATATCCTTCCTCTTACATTGGTAAGACTTATTTATAACAAATCAGGAGCAAGGCAAGAAATTCAAACAAAGTGCCTAAAATTTTTGTAAACAATATATTCGAGAAACTGCCCTGTTATAATACTGGCTGTTATCAAGGATAGAATGGAATTCACCTTCTTTTTCTTAACAGGCTTGAGTATCTTGATTATGCACCGCTCGTTGCCATTGACATTAATCCCCTCGAAAACCTCACTGTATTTTCCCCTTCCAACTTTCCGTACAACCTCATAATCATCTTGATCACTGAAAGGAACGCATAGAAGAACTTCTCAAATTTCAGACATTCACTAACAAACCACAACCGAAAAGAAAAAGAAAAAGATTAACAATGAAAAATAAAAGAGCTTCAGCCTTGGGCGACCAACATTAACCGCTCCTTTCTCAAAGCCAACTACACTTTAACCTGTATATGCCAATTGCCAAGCCTGATACGATAAGAACTTCCCCATCGACCAGTTTTTTATGAAATCCTTTACTTATACAAATCCAAGTGCCATTGTATTCAATTCTCGAAAAATTAACCACTCGTATAGATTGGCTAAGGATCATTCAGACAGTATAACCGCACCTCTAGATGCTACTTAATTGAAGGATACATAATGAACGAAAATCTTACCCTCTGTGTGATACATATGAAAACCAAGAAAAATCAGATCTTTACCATGCGATAGAAAATTATAAGCTCAGCCTATGATTTAAAATCTTAATCTGTTTTGATACACTCATTGCAAAATTCTCTCAAACAAAACTACCATCGTACTCAAAATCCCCAACCCTTAGTAAAAGTTGATAAAATCGGCAACAAATAAGAGGAATCAAGATAATAAAGGGATAAGGATTCGGGTTTCACAATTTCTTTTTTTTACCCCCATTGAACGGTGAGAGACTCGTAATCCCAGTACTCTTTGGGTCGTACGACATTGACGTCCGCGTAAACACGGGCTTTCGACATGTCTCTTGGGGGATCCGAACAGGGGACGTCGAGGAGGTTGGTCGTATCGACCTTATCGATGCTCTCGGTGGTGGTGGTGTTAGTGATGGCCTCGCAGCTAGGGTTAGGAAGGGAACGGGTGCGCAGGATAGGAGGCTGCGCAACCGGCGCATGCAAGGTAACGAGGGCGCACACTAGCAGTAGCCGGAAGAGAAATAGTGCTGGGTTGTGCGCATCTCTCATGTGCCGCAGCACGAGCCCATTACGATCACGTTGCGTAATGCGTAGCTTAAAAAGAAAACCCAATAAAAAAACTAAAAAAGCCAGAGAAAACGCGAGAGAGCGAGAGAGGAAAAACGAGCTCTAGATGAGCTGTGGTGAATGGTTTAAGAAAATATCTGGACCGGTGGGGATGGGGGATCAATGGGCGTGGTCCAGGGCCGCAATAAGAGTAGGACTGGAGTTGATAATCTGGTGACGTGGCAGCTTGCTATTGGCTTGATAACAGCTTGTATCCGGTAGATATAAGGCGGGTAACTTCGAATATTCTGACATCTCGTTGGCTCCTCTCGGGGACTTTGCCTTAGCAGGAAAGGGTAGGAAGGTTTTTATATATAATCTTCTTAGATATAAGAACATTAGAAAAAGTTGACGTCGTCATCCGATAGGAATGAGACTTTTAAAAGTAAAAAATAAAAAGAAAGTCTGATCAAAGAGTCTTCTTAAGAGTTTGACTTCATAAATTTCAAAAGTTTTTGCAGAGTTTATTATTTTTTATTCGAGTAACTTTTGTTGATTATTATTTGATGTTTGAAAATGCCACTGCAACTTTGAAATATTCAATTTGTTAATTAGAACGATAGGTCCAATTTCTTTTTTCTTACAAAAAAAAAATTATGCTTTTGCTAGGCAAGACATTATTATACAAACAGCAAAAGAGGAGAAGCTTGGGGCATCCTATCTCCGTTTCTAGACTGGCCCATACAAATTACACAAAGCAGCCCATTTCTCTAAATAATGGGCTTCCAAGTAGCTAAACAAAGTGAATCATTAACAGCCCAACAGACGCAAAGACGGGGCTTCAAGAAGGTTGTTCCAAGCCTCGCCCAACCCAAGCTTGACGATACCCTTATGTTCACTTGCCTCGCAATCAATCCGCGGTCTAGATTCCGGGGGTTGTCTCAATCCCCACTCTCTACCCTATTGTTTTGTAAGAAACCGTATTTGGTCAAAGACTTTGGCCTACAGAAGATGATATTTGGCAGCGTCGAGGACGAACGCATTTAGAATGGGGGCTGGATTGATTAACATAATTGCTAACATTTCAAAAGAAATCATTTCACCAATCTACTGATTACAGGACTAGGTTTATCTCGAGTACCACTCATGCAATGGTGGATCACTAGCTTGCAAAGCCCAACAATTTTTCTTTTTATTCTGGAAGTGCCACCCTCAAACTACACAAAACTATATGTTATATCCGCCCCGGTGAGCCAAATTCAAGCTGAAACTGTTACCATACTGGTGGGTGCAAGAGTATCTCATTTGTAAAACGGGTCAAGTTTGAGGAGGATTAAAAATGCCTCCATTCTTACATTACATTGGATTCAACTTGGTATCTTGGATCTTCACACAGCTTTAGGTTGGATTTGCTCAAAATCAAAAACCTCAAACATGAGGCGTCTTACATCGGGCTTTCCATATACAGTGTATGATAGCCCGTGAAGGGCTTGCTGAACAGCACTTGTAGCTGGGTTCCTTAGTCTTCGATTGTGCTCGTATGCATCCTGAACCTGCTCAGAATAGATGATACGGTTATGCAGACGCTTATCCCTCAAATACCTCCCACAGAACTTGTTCATGAGAATACGCCGGTGCCTCTCCTGTAGCCACAGTCCAGGGGCATCTAAATGCTTCATTAACAACTTCTCAGCCATCACAAGATCCTAGAGAAAGCAAAGATAGGAAATTATCATAAATTCTTGGTTATTCCACTTTAAAGAAGAGGAAACAAAAATTTGGATTCTGCCTTTAAACCAATAAATAGTGCCATTGTCTCTATCACAAAGCCAGATAATAATTACATTATGGATCAAAATCTATTACCTGGATCTTTTGCCCAACATATTCTAACCGCTCGTAGCAGAAGCGAGGATGATCAAACTTGTGTTTTGATGGATGCAGAAAACAAAGCTGAATTTCAATGATAAATTAAACAACACATCAGGAGACAGGCTAGGCAACATTTCATTAATTCAAAGAATTAATGAACTCAACTTCATTAACCTATAGATCAAAAGATACCACCTAGCAATTCTACTCTGAGTGAACTTTACATGTGCGATCAGAATAATGGTAACAATCATAAAGGAATAAAATCACGTAGAGGACATCAAGCAAGTCAATTTCATCAATAAAGCATGCTGACTTGCATGATATTTTTCTCTATGTAATGCTAAAATCAATGGGTACAAAAAGTATGTGGTCTGAATGGGGAAACGAAAAGTGCAATGAGAGGCAGCAAAAGAATTACCTGTAGCCCAAGTCCGAGTTCAATGTTCCTGGCCTCAGTAATTTCTGGGATTCTGTCTGTCATGGCTAAGGGGTATCCCAGTATTTGCATGACTTGGGGTCGGCTCTCATAATCCCATATATTGCCTCTGAACCGATGCATACCTGGCGGAACACAAGCCCGGAACAGCCTTGGGTGTGCAAAAAGAGCATCTTCTGGAGGCTGTGAAGGGATGAAAAAAAGACGACGTTTATTTGTTGGATTCTTTGAACATAGACTAGATGAAAATTTGTTCAACTATCCAGTCGGAGTTCCGCAACGAAACATATACAAAAACAACTAACACAATCACTTTACTATTTGGTCTCCAATATTAGCCTACAAAATTACTTCCTTTAAAGATTCTAAAAAACCATGCCCACTTATCCAAATCTAGAAACTCGCCCGGTCTAAAATATTTGGTCCCAAATTCAGATCTGTCAGGTTTGGTGTGCAGCGTGAGTGCAGAAGGTTAGATGCTTCTGCTTGCTTTTTAATGCAAAAATGGCATAAAGAAAGAGCAGTAAAACAAAATGGAGCTTGCCTTATAAGCTGCAACATCTAGCCAGCTGAGCTTCTTGCCTTCAAATTCAACAGAGACATAATCTACGTCTTCAAGCTGTCTTCGTAATTTTGGCTGGCAGTTCTCAGCTTCTGGGTCCATGCCAAACACTTCAAAAAGAACACGATACACTTCTGGCATACCAAAGCACAGATATATTGCCCCAAACAAGGCCCAGAACACAGACCTGCTCAGAACATACAAATTTAGAACTGCCTGTCAGTTTTACCTTACAAAAAAGAGGTGTCCTGCCTGTCAATTATGAAGTTTCAGGATACAAGAAATCCCTTATGCAAATGATTTCACAAAAGGAAACACAAAACTCATAGTTAACGCAGTTATGATTGAGTGCAGGAAGGTGGGATGTTCCTCCAATAGGTTTCTCAATGACAATTACATTACAGTTGCGCTGTGAGATAGGGTAATTGTTGTCCTGGAGCCCCTAATGTAAAGCGTCTTAGTATCAGTGAATGCATGCTGCACTGCTTTCGTCGCACTGCTGTCAACTGTCAGAATTTCTACCCTCGTTTAGACAGGGGTTAGGAGAGATTGACTTTAACTGATTTTGCTGCCATAACATAAATTGTTTTCACCATGACCACCTCTTGCTCATTAAAAAGCAGGACAGGAATATACAGACGTTTTGTCTATCCTATTGGCAGAGTAACTTGCAAGCCGTCAATTTGGAGCATTAAGGGATGCCAAGTTGGAAGGCAACAATGCCCACAATCTCTAAGCCAAACTGTCGTTTCTGAGCCTAGGCACAATTGCTCGCTTGGTGCGTGTATGAATGATTTTATGATTTTCAACGCCAGTGGGTTCATGAGGCCTTTCCAAAGATGTTAATTATTCCTAGCCATTATGAGAGAACAACTACAGCTGCCACTTGCACACCAAAAATCCTTATAGAACCTTTTATAACATCCGCAAACTGGGAAGAATTAAATCAAGGCTTTCTAACACAAGCAAGAAACCAGCATTCCATTTGAAGACGCAGGCATCCGTCAATGAAGCAATAACTAAGAGCCGCAGGTCAGAAGTAAGTTTCTCGGTAGTTAGACCAAGAGGCACTCTTAACCTCCATAACCGTTATCAATCAAATCAAGGACACATCAGGTGCACAGCACGTTTCCTATGATAGTACTATAATACCCGCTTCTGAAAAGACAAAGTTTGAACTCCAATTAGAGAACCCACCCAATTAAGTACCACAACTCTTTTGCCACATTGTTCAACAGTGGAAGTTTTTTTTTACATTTGAACTGAAATAAAGAACAGCAAGGAACTCACTTCACGGGCGGCTCGCGATCCTTCCTCTTCAACTTATCCATATCATCATACGGAAACACCAAGTTCTGCAAGCTCGCGGCTTTAAGCCACTCTGGCAGGTTCCGCTTCCCAATCAATGCAAACACCCTCTCTCTCATAGGAGCCGGGGACTCCCGCGGATACCTCTGCAAGAAATACTCGGCGAACGCCAACTCAAGCACGTACTGCCCCAAGAACATCAACCTCGAGTGGCCAGAACGCACGTGCCGCGCTTTGGTCCTCTCGCACGCGGGGTGCTGAAACGCCAAGTACAATAAAATATCAAACTGCTTGGCTGGGTTGTCGTCCCCGAACCGCTCTTCCGATGGCTCCAATGGGTAACCCAAAGCCTGCTTCGCCTCGAGCAGGTACTCCTCCATCCAGGTCTTGTCGGCGTTATTGAGACGCGAGGACGGCAAACAAGAACTTAACAAAGGGAACGATTTGAGAGACAATTGAGGGCTGTTGAGGAACCTCTGGGCCAATCTCTTGTCATCTAATGGGGGCCTCAAAATGAACCTCTTAGGGGGGACCTTCTTCTTTGGAGAAGTGGCTCTTTTGCGCTCGGCCAGCTCCTTGAGGAGCCTCTGGGGGCTGTTCTTTGGGAGCTCTTGTTGTGGGTCTACAGCCACCGCGTAGATGCGAAGGTTTCGCCGCGTGTGGTTCGTGGATTTACCGTGAGTTTGGATGGGGAACGGGGAGAAGGAGGATGAGGAAGAGCAATTGTTGCATGTGGGGAGGTGTATGAAGGAAGAGGAAAGTTCCATTGAACTTGGGGATTGAAATGTGGGAGCTGACGAGCATTAAGAGATTTCAATTACCTGTGGTACATCGAAGCGGATGGCCGGGTTTTTGTGCGCTGGGTAGCAGAAAGGGTTTTGGGAGGCTTTGTGGAGGTGGATAAGATGGCAGAAATTAAGCTCCGGCGAGATTGAGATATTTTAGACGAGATATTGTGACAGTTTTTGTTGGGAAACGATGTCGTGTCATGGAGACGAAGGAAACGAATTGTCGTTTAATGAGTTGGTCAAACGGTCTGTCGCAAATTTAAAATAGTGCCGTCCATTCATGATTATTTTATGCTTTATTTTTCTCTTTATATAAGCAAGAGGATTTTTTTTTTTCTTTTGATAAGTAATAATTCATTCTTTTTTTTTTTTTTTCTTCTTAGCAACTTGCGATACAATTCGGGTCAGCGGGTAACCGCTTCCCGAATGGCAAAAGGCAAAGCACAAAGATTGACACAGCCAACCAAATCATTCCCGGCACACCAATTTGCTAACTCATGGGCAGCTTGGTTGCACGCTCTCGGTACCCAATTGATGGACCATTCGGGGATGCTCCTCCAGGTTTCTTCTCAACTCGTAGACTTCCTCCACGATTTCCGGATATGGTGCATAGGACATATCTGCACATTGATGATACAGCACTTGCGAGTCTTCTTCCAGTGTGCATTCCTTCGCCCACTCTTTCGCTATCTTCAAAGCCATCAAGGCTGCCAAACTCTCACCTTTCAGTGGTTTGGATCCAACACACTTCCCAGCCCGCGCCTCTAACAGCGAACCCTCCTTATTCCCACAGATAGCTGCAAGTGTAGCATATTGAGCCTAACCGCAGCATCAAAATTAATTTTCAAAGCTTCATAGAAGAAGATAAACAAGGTGGAGTCATGATCGGCCCTCATGCGCCTAAAAGTATGACATAAGAGATTCAAAAAGACCAAAGCGTAAACAGCCCTACGTAGAATTAGCTGGAAATCAGAACAGGATATCCTTCACGCCAACATAGCAGAAGCATAGCCAGTAGGAACAAATAGTCTTCCACTGTAGCAAAACACTCCAACTTGACCGATTCAACCCAACTACAACATTCACAACCCCACAACTTTAACAAAGCTACAACCCAATCGACAACAGAATCACCAATGCTCGTGCGTATAAATCCCACCACTGCACGCGGTTGCTAGTCAATTACAGTTAACAGGCCTAAACTTGCCGAGCCTATGCATTCAACGGCAGCAGCAGCAGCACCACCAACCACCACAATAGTAAAGATGATCACAAAAATAACGCACTACTCTAATGGTATTGACGTTTCTCACAAAACCGGATTTTTAATTAATTAGCGGCTTTTGATAGATAGGTCGGCTCAGCATGTGTGAAGCGTGATTAATTCTCGATAAAAAAAAAAAATAACAGCCTTTTTCGTCTCTCTGCTTGGATTTCGAACCTCTTCGTACTGCCATTTTTGAACAAGGTTAAAAGAGAAGGATGTCATCATTCATCCATATATGCAAAGCTAGCTCCTCCTTTACTCCTATGTATGTTTTAGATCTTTTTTCCTAAGCGTATGTATGATGACAAACGTTTGTTAAGCAAGAACGATTATTCGTATCGCACTAAAAATGGTATTGCATTTTTATGCAGACCGGGGGCGGCTGATTTTAGGTGGCTCATTGTCGTGATTAATTCTCGACACCTGACGGGTCATTTCGATCTTCGGCCATTTCTCGTAGGTATGCCCTAATCTTCTTAGTAATCGTTCCCAAAATCGATAATCACGTTTTTTCAAATGTATCTTATCGTTTCCATCCTCAGCTGTGTTTATCATCCTCCACTCTGCAGAGAACAGAACCTAACCATCTTTCGGGTGTTTTCAAAAGTGCCCCTATGTTACTGCAACAATTGAAGGAAATGCAATCTTCTCCCGTAAATCACTGGCTTCATCTTTGTATTAATTCACCAACAAAATTTAGAGCACTTAAACCATAGTGAAGATTCAACACTGAATCAACAGGGGCAATTTTTTGTAGTCTTGCTTGGCATGATTCACTTTTGGAGATGTTCATCTTCATATGTGGCTGACATTTAAGCCATTTTCCGAAGCCCGGTGAAAAGGGGACATAAGCTGCTCTGAGGTGACAAGTCCCAGATAAGCCATTGCCAGGAGGACAAACACTGCTGTTGAAGGTGTTCAAAATGCTCATTCCTGATGCTTGCGACTATTATTGCTTTGAATGTGGGCCTTGTAATGTAATGTGCATTCGTCACCTCTACTAATAGCTAGTAGCTAGGCGACGGTATGCAAAATACACAATTATTGTGGATAGGCCATATTCCATTGTCCCAGAATCCCACCCCCACATAACAGAGTGTACTATGCCGAAGGGAATCAAAAATTTGTCCATGTAGATCACACTCATATCCTTTATAAGCTATCAGCTTACGCAAGTAGTAGCGCCTCTTCGTTGCTAGAACTACCATTCTTATCCACAGCAAAGACTAACCGATATCTTGACCCTCTCTCGATCTATATCTCCCAAGGCATATCAATGTTGATCGAATATGTTTTCATCGAGCTCTGTTAATTGGTTGAGATTGAGGACTGTAAGAAATAAAAATTTTTAAATTTAAAAAAATTTAAATTAAGATAAGTGAGACAAGATTTAAATGGCTTGGTCATTGACTTACATCTACTGTTGTAAGGTCCAACTGGACATTCTGTTTTCTCACTTATATTCAAAAGGTTACATTGAGGCTTTATTTATAAGCCATTGGTTACAATTGCCTACATTGCTTTAGTAATGTGGGACTTTGTATTTTCAACACTCCCCTGCAAACTCAAGGTGGACCCACCTTGAGTTTGGACTTACAAAATTAAAGTCAGATTCTAAAGACGGAACACAGAAATAAAAGTAAGAGCCGGATGGATTGGCCGGGCCGGTGGAGCGGGTCTCTGGTGGGTCCCCCTGGTTGTCGGGCTCTGCTGGATGGGACTTGGTCGTCGGGATTTTTGCAATAATTCGTTTAAAGAAGGATGGAATAAATGGACAAGTTTAAAACGATCAACTACAGGTTAGAAGGGCGACCATTCTGTTTTCTCATTTATATTCAAAAGGTTACATTGAGACTTTATTTATAAATTGATTATAATTATCCACATTGCTTTATTAAAGTCAAAACATTTTCAACAAGGACGTGGACTAAGCGTTAATCCAGGAGCGAAAATCAGATTATATAGCACCGACGCCAAAAGCATTATTCTGACAATAACCCCACTGAAATAATGGCGTTTGAAATCGTTTTGTGCATTGAAATAGTCACGAATAATATGTCGCATGATCAATCACATACGAAGAGATAGCCCTTTAATTGTGTGATGTGAACGGACATCCCGGGGTGAGGTCTTTGATGTGAACAAGAGCTACTGGGTTTGGGAAATTCAGTAACTTTTAATTTATGGCCCGCAGAGAACATGCTATATCACTGTCTCTCCCTCTTCAACTTTGCATGATTATCGAAGGCGGAATTCAATTCGCAATTGCCATATGGCATAAATCTTTCCCATTTCCCATTTGGGCAAAGATCCTTATGTTTCCGTAATCCATCTCAGTTTGGACAGGATAAGCTCAACCAACTGGAGCGCAGTTCCCTCTCTAACAGTAAATCGTTTTCGGTGCCTACCCTCCTCGGCATAGGGTCTGTCGGCCATCAAACTTTGGAAGGCCTTTTTCATGAAACAAACTAGAAAGCGACTAGGCATTTAAGTTCCGAATTAAAATTCAAGTAGATCTCATGTCAATTTTTTTTTCCCAAAAGGGCTTGTATACTTATCTCCGTACTTATCTCCAATTTGAGCCTTTTGGGAGGCAGAGAGAACTCTGCGGTGTAATCGGTTTCAACCCTAAAATAGCTCTTCATATTACCCCTTCCTTTAAACGAGTTATTGATGTTCTAAATCTAAATATTGAGTACTAGTACTGTACCCCCTTCGTCAGGTTCTCTTAAAATTAATTTTGGTTGCTGTTGCTGTTGCATTTTCCTATGGGCTGCTGCAGTATGCCCCATCTTGGGGAGATCAGCCTTCGCTTGAGCAGAGCTGGGGGTCGAATCCTCTTAAAGGGGAGGCCATAGCTGCTCGTCTTGCATTCGCAGGCAGAGGACTTTGTTCCTTCGAATATTATAATTGAAGGTGATTCTATAGCTGGTGAAGTATTAAATCCCCATGAGCTCCCGAATCTGTTAATATGAGGAATTTGCTGAGTAATCATAGGGAATGGAGCATTGCTTGGACAGGACGTGAGGGGAATGCGTTGGCGCACAATTTAGCCCAATGGGGGTTAACTTCTGGTTCTCTGGGGAATATTGATCTGGAGGCTGTGCCTCAGTCGGTTCTGAAACTCTGTAAACTATTGATGAAGTACTGTTTCGTAAGGTTCTACTGGGATACGCTGTGGCACCAAGCCTATCTGCTGAGGAGAAATCATCTTAAAACATAAAGAGCTGCTAACAAAGAAAAGAGGCCATAGGGGTCTGCATCCTGGGGAGGCTTTGTTCCTTCCCCATTGAAGTGATCCCTTGACTTCTGTATAAACACCCTAAACGTGTGGTGTTTGTAACCACTATGAGGAATTTGTCCCCATCTGGTTGGAGGAAGTAGGGGACTGCCGTACACGGAGGCCAACTAGTAATGAATATAATTCTTGTGCAGTGGACAGACTTATACAACTTAGACAGAGAGAGACTCTATATAGTGAGTTTAGGTTGCGTTACTAGTACTGACGGATGTATAGTTGCAGTCGGAAAGTGATCATAATTTAACTTTTTATCGAAACATTAGGAGGTTATCAGTTTGTTTAAGGACCTGAAAACATGGAAGCTGTTATTTTATTTTATTTTTTGTAACAATAAAATCAAGACGATGGCTACACTTGTGGGTGAGAATAATTACCACGTGGAAACCCAAATTCGTTAGCCGCCAATAAACATGCAACAATCTCATCCCTTCGACACAACTCGTGCACCCCTCACCACACACTAAAATCGTCCTCTTCATACTTCTGTTAACCCAGATTCCTATAAATAATCCCCAATCTGCCACTCCATTTCCCGCTTATATCTAGACTATGCCGTGATATCTTTAGCCGTACACAGGAGGCCAATCTAGATAATTCACCAAAGGTGATGATTGTTGGTGAGGCTGGAATGAGATAATACAGTTCTTAGACAGAGAGAGAGATATATAGTTCAGTTTAGCTTCTTATTGGAAGTTTGAAAAGAGTGTGGGAAAGAAACAAAAAATGTACGGGGGATGAGATGCTGGTGGGTGTTCTTTCAGTACTCCGACCATTGACAGGAATTGCATCTTAATCTTTTTCTGCTCTCTCTTGCTTCATCATCAGCTATATGATGGAGATATGACAATGATAAAAGGTGTCTCAGTCTCATCTGCGATGGTGGATGATCTTGACCAGGAAGAGACTGCACCCACAACTGTTAACATGTCTTCTAAAAAGGAGCTTCGTTCCACTGCCCTGAAGAGAACCAGTGAATGGTTTGTTTCTTTTCTTTTTGTTTAATCTCATTGGCTCACCAGCTCTGTTCCTAAATCCTGAGAGCATTCATGTGTCTTATCTTTTTTGTTGGATGGATTTTTCTGCAAAAACAAAAAGGCGCGAGAATTACTGTGGATGATGTCTTGAAACTTTTTACAGGATTTTCTCCCAGGAGATCCCAAGTGATATTACCATTCATGTTGGAGGAGGTTTTTTTCCCTTACATAAGGTGCAATCCAATCTCGGCTCTTGCTTTTCAGTTCCAATTATCAGATTATATATAAACCCCGTGCTAGGAAGAACAGTAGGTAGCTAGTTGAAGTAGAATCAGAAATAAAAACATGTCCCCTATCAAACTTGAATCCCTTTAGCTAGTGTTTACAATCTTTCTCAACTCCAAGTAAGATAGAGAATCAACTATAATCTAATATAAAATTGAAATTTGATCACAAGTTGTACTGCATTTTGCTTTTATTGTTCCCTGCGATTGCAGTTTCCACTTGTCTCGAAGTGTGGATACATAAGGAAACTTGTATCTGAGTCTAGTGATGCTGATCTCTCTGTCATCGAACTCCATGAAGTCCCGGGAGGGGCAGAAGCATTCGAACTTGCAGCTAAATTCTGTTATGGAATAAACTTTGAGATAACAACGGAAAACATTGCTGTGCTCCTATGTGTGGCAGAGTATTTAGAGATGACTGAGGACTATGCTGTTGGGAACTTAGGGGGAAGAACTGAAGCCTACTTGAATGAAGTGGCGCTTAAGAGCCTCCCAGGGGCGGTGTCTGTTTTACACATCTCCGAAAGCCTCCTTCCAATAGCAGAGAGAGTAAAATTGATTAGCCGATGCATAGATGCCATTGCATATATAACCTGCAAAGACAGCCAGTTTGGTATGTCTGGCAGGGCAGAGAGTGTCAATGAAGGCCCAATTTCTTCTTCAGCGGCTAACCCAAAGTCCATTGTTGATTGGTGGGCAGAGGATTTGACTGTTCTAAGAATTGACATTTTTCACCGAGTTCTGATTGCAATGATGGCAAGAGGTCTTAGACCATATGCTCTTGGTCCAATACTAATGCTCTACGCGCAGAAATCTCTACGAGGTTTGGTGAGATCCTACTCTGAGAAAATTGAGATTTTCATTTATGTGGTTTATACGGCTAAACCTGAACTCATTTTTGTTATAGGAAATATTTGGAAAGGGAAGGAAGAAAATTGAGCCCCGAGAAGAGCACGAGAAGAGGGTTGTATTAGAAACAATAGTGAGTCTTTTGCCTAGGGAAAAGAATGCGATGTCTGTTAGCTTTCTGTCTATGTTGCTTCGAGCTGCTATTTATCTTGAGACAACCGTTGCTTGCCGGCTTGATTTGGAGAAGAGGATGGGCACGCAATTAGGCCAGGCTGTTTTGGATGATCTCTTGATTCCTTCATATTCCTTTACCGGGGACACATTGTTTGACGTGGACACAGTGCAGCGGATCATGATAAATTTCCTTGAATTTGAAATAAATGGAAACTATTTGGGCTACAATGCAGATGATGAGTATGTTTCGCCTCCACCAAGTGATATGGAACGGGTAGGGAAGCTAATGGAGAACTACCTTGCTGAAATAGCCTCAGATCGAAACGTACCTGTTTCAAGGTTCATTAGTCTTGCTGAACTAATCCCAGAGCAATCAAGGGTAACGGAAGATGGGATGTATAGAGCGATAGATATCTACCTAAAGGTGCAGTCTCGTACGTTCAAAACATCTGCATGGAATTTTTCCTTTATCTGCTAGTGCTGTCTGATTTTTGAAACCAAGCTCCTTCATATATATCTTATGGCTTCTTCTTTGGGCATTATTAGATCTTTTTTTTTTTCTGGGCATTATTAGATCTTTTTTTTTTCTGGGCATTATTATATCTGATACAGAACTTAAGACGTTATCATGCCTGAACTCGCTATTCTGGTGCTATCATAGTTTCGTTGTCACTAAAGGATGTGCACTCTAATGCGAAGACAGAATTTATATGTGGTGATCATAATCCTGGCTAAATCCATACAAAAAGTCAGAAGGTTTAGACGTAATTTAAATGATGAAGGATTTCTTTTCAAATTCTAAGCAAAATTGTTGATGAAATTGAAGTTTAAAACTAGTTGACGTAATCTCAAATATCGCGGCTCTTCATCATCATTCTGTTTTGTCATGTTCAGGCTCATCCTGCTTTAAGTGACATGGAGAGAAAGAAAGTTTGTAGCTTGATGGACTGTCAGAAACTATCTCGGGAGGCCTGTGCACATGCTGCTCAGAATGACCGGCTTCCTGTTCAAACTGTGGTTCAGGTGCTCTATTATGAGCAACAACGCCTTAGAGATGTCATGGATGGCAGCCTCATGGGTGCCAATTCTCATCCTCTTCCCTCCAAGGTGAACGTATTCTCCACTGACACCCGCCTAGTTTCTGATGAGCTCCCAAGCCTGCGTAGAGAGAATGAAGAGCTGAAAATAGAGTTGTTGAAAATGAAAATGAAACTGAAAGAAATTGAAAAGTCAACACATAGATCAGCAGTTAGCAGTCCAATGAGAAACGCCCAGCCATCCGCTGATAAGCCTCCTCTGCCTCGAAAATCATTCATAAGCACCATGTCCAAAAAACTTGGGCGGCTCTCTCCTTTCATTCGAGCCGACGGTGTCTCACCTGCCAATAGCAAAGGCCGAACAAAACCCAGCAGGGATCGGCGGCACTCCATTTCTTAAGACATTAGTTTGATTCTGAGCACTACTTTGAGTGTTAATAGTGTGATAGTTGCTTTGTTGTTTTAAGGCTTGAGATTGGAACTGCTATCTTCTTCCTGCTTCTTCTTTTCTCTCTCTCTCTTTGGACTTCGTTTGTGTTAGTGTAAAATCGTTGTAAATTATGTGTCCTATGTTTTCCTTCAGAACAATAATCTGTTGTACAAAGATGGTGGATAGTAAAAGTGAAATTGTGGAGTGCCATTTTGGTTGGGTTGTTGTCTATCTCTGTACTTCATCGTATAGTTATAAATGTGAATTTCCCAGCCTAAAACAGACCTTATGAACATTGGCTGCAGTATCTGATAGGAAAATGGTCTTTACATCTTTCTTCTGCAGCATAGAGATTAGAGTGTGAGTTTAATATGGGAAAATGTGGAAGCAATTACTTAGAGGAGATATAAGCATAGAAAGTGTACAAACATACGTACCTAATAATGACACTTGGTGGGGCCAATACTCTATTATTGAGACCTTTCGGATAAAGAGCCTTTTCGAAAAGTGAGCATAGCTCAAGGGACAGCCTAGGGTAGGGCATGTCTTGAGACTAAACATCATAGGTCCCAAAAGATGATGCTCTGAAATTTGTAAAAATGTTTGTAACGATATTAAACTGGTGAAATAGGACATTCTTGTTCTAGGCCCATTCCTTAATAAATTGTTTAGAGGCGATACCTATTTGACATAGGAATCTAGTGTCCATCTGTTGGCAGACAAAATAGTCTGATATTGGTTAGTGAAGTTTCATAGTGATGGCTGATGGGTGGAAGATATAGAACATAAAAGGGGGAATAGAAGGGCAACAGTTACAACCTGTTGGTTTTAGTAAGTCAAGACGACATTGTTGACAGATTCCTCCTACCTGCTTTGATCCAATCGCAATTTTAGTTTTTTTTTATAGATAATCGCAACTTTAGTTTATCGATACAATGAATACGATCATATAATGGTGGTCCCTGAAATATACTCTTTCTGTGAACACATCGATCGCAGACGAATCAGCCTCCTTGGATTCACGTTCCTCGTGCCTTAGATTGTTTCCTAGTCTTTGTTTAAATGGCTGCCCTGGCTTGTACTGCAGCAACAAGAAAGCTGATATAGAATGGATTCCATTTTCTTTTAGACTAAATTGTAGAAAACAATTAACGGTCCGTTACAATGATCCAATATCTGACTTGTCATGCCAAGTTAAGCCCCCTGAAAGTTCGTTCTTCCAAGTAGAAGAAAATCTAAAGCAGTTTTAGCAAACTGACACCATATCAAGATCCATAGACCGATAGACGACTTAGGATGGCTGGCTCTACTGTCTTCGAAGGTGCGTCCAAAAGGGCAATTGCTAGATTTTAGTTTAGCCTGATCTCTCTGTTAGAAGGGTTGCCAGGAAGCATTATCAACTCAATCAAAGACATAAATTTTATGGCTTTGGGAGTATTAAAGATTTCGTATAGATATGACTGATTGAAAAACTCAAACCAGTTCACTTGTAAATTATGATGGATTTTTCAGTCACGGAAATCACTTTACACAAGACTCCATTACCCATAATACTAGAAGTTCAACAGAAAAATCCAGGCAAATTAACATCGGTCATAGGATTAGTCGATAAGGAGTATAAAATCTTTTCATATCGACTTAGAAGAGTTTTTCAGGTCACGTTCAAACTCAAGACTTGGAAAAGCCAAGGAGACTGGTTTAGCCTCTCCTGTCTTAATTGTTCTTCAACATCAATTTTGTTTTTACTTCTGGTATGGTACCCCGATGTCATGTCTGGCATCTGGACGATCCCCAGTTCATGGCCATTCTGTTCTTCTCTTGTTGTCCCTGTCCTCTGATGGGTCCAGGAGTTTTGCCTATTTATGTGACTGGATCCAGTAGAAGAAGAGGAGAAGCTTGGACCGGAGTCTGAGGTCAGCGGAGTCTCGGGTTTCTTCCTTCGGTTGCAACTTGATGGACCTAGTGTTAACACAATCTCACTCTCCTCTATAAGCTCTAGCACCCGATTACCATCTGATTCAGCAATATGCTCCTCAGCAGGCCGTTCCAGATCACGTTTCCTTTGTGTCTTGTATTGTGAATCACGATGCTGACTAGTCTGACAGAAACTCAGCTCTTCCTTCAAATTCCATAGTTCTAGGCTCCGTCCATTAGCCCTGCTGCTTCCGATGGTTTTCATTAACATCTTCTGGATCCGATATAGACGATGAAGTTCATATACCTGCAATGTCATTCTTACAGTCAAAAACAATAGTTCCCTTTAAGGATCCAACTTATCTCAACCCACTACGTTTTGGGTTAAAAAAAAAAAAAAAAAGTGCTGCTCAGAGTTGGAGGTGAAAAAAAGGAGGAAGAAAAGTACCTGCTCCTTGAATGTTTCTTCGTGTTTTAACATGGCCAATCTCATGTATTCTCTGTCATATGGCTTGAGAACCTTCTCCATTGAAGCTCGATCTAGCATGTGCAATCTTAGACTATTATCCCAAGAGGTTATTGGAACAGCGAGAGTTGAGAACCCCTTGTTTTCAAGAACTTCTGATCAGACTGCGACTGGATATACTATGAATCCTCTGATCCGTTACATTACTTCCTTATACCTACACCCGTAAATTAAGGAAAAAATCATTCAGAAAAAAAAAAGGGAGGAAAAAATCAGAGGTAGCTAAGACAATATCAACTACTACTTCTTTATCTCGAGTTAAGAGTTATGGCAGCATCATCCACTAAGTTTCAAACAGCAGTTGATATGGTTTGATAAGATCAACAGCTTGTAAGACGTACAATTTGTCGGTTTCTTTGCCTTTTCCTTTTCGATTGAACCATTTTGGGCCACGACAATAATTTCCCAAAATATCTTCCAACACGATAGTGTATCACATCCATTAGCACAATAATGCCTGGATATCAAGTACCTGCTTAAAAACTTTTCTTTTCTTTTTTGTTGGCCTTTTTGTATCACTGGTCAAAGCTTTCTTTTATGTTCAAAAAACCGATATCCTGAACCTTGTTCACGGATAAACCAGCACTCAAAAATCCAGATACTATGATTTGATTTGGAAACAACATACGGTCAAGACCATTCGACTATCTCGCCTGCTATCTGCCAGCAGCGTAGGTCTACGTTTCGCTCCATATTCAAATGAATATATTTGAAAATGAAACCCTATAGGTAGGACTTCAAGAAATAAATGATCTCACTACTTCCACTAACGTTTTTGCTATAATTGTTTCTGACGTTCATCTGTCTTGCAAACTCCAGAAGTTAAACTACCATGAAAATATCAAAATCACGTTTTTTCATGAGATAACTGTATGCTAGTCCCCCCGGGGCCGGGGGGGAGGGGACTGGAGAGAGAGAGAGAGAGTGCCAGAGTGAGGTAAGGAGAATTTCATTTGGCGATGGAGTTTTAGGTTTTTCAAAAGCGTAAGACATGCGAGCACATACAGAGGAATCATTTTCAGTGGGATTAATAAGGGAAAAGCAAATCTAGTTAACAAGCTTATTCTCATGTCCACACCATTGGATTCGTGTACACAAGCTGGCTATAATAGAGGAGAAAGACAGTCTGACCTTTAAGATTTTCATGAGCTGATCAGGAGATCACACCGCTTGTGCCGTTACCGAACAAGGAGGAAAGCCAAAATATGAGGACTTTTTCAGGGAAAGGCAGACATAAGCTCCTCGTCACACCCCAACTAATTGAGCAACAGCTTTCTTAGTTAGAGAATGGCTTGCCTGCACATTCCCCATCAGTTTATACTGCAGAAGATAAGCTAAAATAGAAGTGTTGAAGTATTTAAGATTCTCTCTCTCCCCCACAGAAACCAAAGTGTTGTTGTATTTGGAGTTTGAGCCTTTGAGGCATGCCAAACAAATCTCAGTGTCCTAGCCAATGTGATTCAAGTATTGTGGAAGAGATGCCTGAGACAGGTCCAGCAATGCAGATAAATTAAATGGAATTTAATAATAACAATATGTTTTCTATACATAACTTTATATTTTTTTGCGGATCACAAGGACTTGCGTTGCTCAAGACAATCATCAGAGGAACAGCTTAGCCTGCCAAGGTGAATCACATGCACCCAATAATTATATATATTACAAGTAACAGTTGTCTCAATTATGTGTTGCACATACTACACTAATTAACAATTATTAGCATTAGTAGTAGTATTAGTGTTTTATTTATGAACTATAAATATATAATATATGCCGATAGAGCTTCAAATCTTATATATGTTTTATAGAATATCAAAACTCCTATATAGGTTGTCGATCTTACTCTTAGATCTCATGTTCTCTTCATGCTTAATTATTGTGCATTTCAGATTTGACACAGCTCAAATATCATATCTGAATTAATCCGCAATAACCTAATCTATTGTTTTTTCGAATAATATGGTAAAAAACTTGAGATTTTGAGCGACATATAAAATGATGTCGTTCTTATAATAACCAACATCTTGATATATAGGACGACGACGTGTATGAGTAAAACATATGCAGTACTCCAATAATATGTTTTGCTCACAGATTAATATTCTCTTGGTTTATTGCCCAAAATTTCTTAATTAGGGTGAGTTTTCAAAATCTACTTTAACATTTTTAGATAATAGTCAAATTTTAATCACTCAGCATTCAAGGAAATGAGATATAATAATAATTAAGTAAGAAAAGATTAACATGCATTCTCCTAAAAGTCTAATAAATATCTATAAGAAAAAGTTCACACCATATCTAATAAAGTAGTGAGGTTGCAAAATCTAAATTAAGAATCTTCTGTAAGTTGTTAACTAATACAAATATCTTCTTATTTTTTGTTGCGCAAAGGGAAATAGTTAGTTTTAATAAAAAGAAACTAAGTATTTGAATATAACTTTTGAATTTGTCCTTATTTTTTGTCATCAAAATGAAGGAACTTAAGGTGGCATATCTTCCCCGCCGACAAATAGATCAGGACTGCACGATTCAGGGGTAGCTCTTGGAACAGTTCCAAAAGTCAAGAACTGGCCACAGGATCTAAAACCCAACAGACCAGGAATTTTCAAATTTTCAATACAAAGAAAATCACGAAGGAATAAGGATCATGGATCTTATCTACCTGTACCAGGTGAGATGGATTGAACTTTGAAGTGGTCGATAATTGCGTGCCAGGTGGACTCACATCGCCACCCCCTGGGGAAGACCCAGCATAATGACGGAGCCCTTAATTGGCCACGTGGATTTGAAGCAATCAAATGGACGAAGGGTCCACAGTAAGTGGAACCAGCCTAAAAGAAACAAAATAAAACCTGCATTTTTTTTTCTGCCATTTTTTACACTTCATCTTTCACTTTCACCTCTGTTTATGTCTGGTGTCGGGATCCATCGAGAGAGAGAGGAAAATTTTGAAGTACTTGTTGTTATAGATCTTTCTTTTAATCCAAAAATGTCTTAAATCAGGTCCTTATGAGTTTCAAAAAATAATATATTGCTCATCGTAACGTGACAATGACTTACTCTCCTTCTATTTTGGGGAGCTAAAATCGTCATTGTTGGGCTGTAGCTGCATGTACAGACAGGTTGGAATAGCAAGATCCAGGTCTGTCAATTCCGAAACTGATAGATTTGATAATGAATTATTTACCCGTAATTAATTGAGTTTATAGTGCCAAGCAAAGTGCATGTATGCTCGTACTTATCAAGAAGGAACAATTTTTGTTTCTCAAATATTAAAACTCCTATTGAGAAAGGAGGATCGCATGCTTATTAGGATAAATGCAACTTGCTGATCAGAGATCTATAAAATACTCCAGTAGAACAAAAAAAAAAAGCGGATAGACGGGAAAAACTTGTGACTTGTGAGAGAGAAAGAAACAGGTGGAGGGGAGAGAGAGAGAGAGAGAAGAGGTGGACATGGAACTATGCACGCGTTGTTGGTGAGGGGAGGTGCAGTCGTATGGGGCGGTGGGTCCATTGGGTTTGGAGAAAAGGCTGAACCAAGGGCTTGCGCTGTTCTTTGGTCCCACCTTGCCGAAAGAAACTGGCAAAAATCAGAAGGGGAAAAAAGAAAGGAAAAAAACAACAGACGCACTGTCAGTCATCAGCACCTTAAGTCAAGAGTGCGGACTCAGGACGGAGGTCTGTGCCTCTTCCCCCTTGTGGCCTGTGGGATCCCCCTTGTGGGTTGTGTGTCTTAGGTTTTCGTAGCAGGACGCAATGGGATAGATTATAGCTGCGAATGTGGTGTCTGGAGACTGGTGCATTTCCGATTGTCCGTGGCAAGTTGTCGCGCGTGAAGATTATAAGACCTTTAATGAATGTCCTATGAAACTAGGAAATACATATGGGTTCATGTTAAAACGCTGGAGGGCCACTGCCAGAAAAAAAAGTTTTGCTTTTGCTTTTATCACTAATTTTAGAAACTAATTGGACAAGCATTTAGACATTTGTGAAGGACAAAAACTAGCTGTTACGCGTTACGGAAAATACCAATATTGTCGCTTATGAGACCTTAATTGAAGTTATTGTTGTTCTTCAATTATTAGCTTAAAGGGTTGGTGGAAGAAGGGGAAGAAAAAATTGCATTCTTCGATATTAGATTTTGTAAATTTTTGAACTGTCTTCTAAGTGAGCTTCTCTAGTGCATCTGCATCCCTCATATGCCCCCCGGGCTTCTTTTTTAATTTTCTGGTTTCTTGGCTCTTAGTTTTGGTCCTCCTTTTTAATGTATCATGTTTTGTTGCTGATAGGAGATTATAACGTCCAAGACAGCGGCCCAGTGCCTCGCTTTCTTTCTGATTGGTATTGTCAAGAAGCAAAAAAAAAAGGCCTTCTAAAGTCTAAACGTCCGCTTAACATGAATGAATGAATATTTATCACCACTTGATGTGACCAAGATTAATCTCATATCTGAACTCTAAACAACCATGAAAAAAAAGATCAGTATAGAAATCTTCCTGAAATCTTAGCATTCATGAAAAAAAAATTATAATTACAAGTCAAAAGAATAACTCTTTACTGTTAGCAATTGAGCGATCCAGGTCCAAGCTTGAATTAAACAATATAAACATAAGTGGCATTGATTAACCTGACAAACAAAAGCACTAATAATCTACTCTAATTTTCCCGAACTTACAAACTTCTTTCAGGTTTCAAGTTTCTATACCGCCTTTCTTGCTTAACCTGACGAGCAAAAAGATTAAAGGCTATGTTTGGATAATGTTTCAAAACGTTTTTAAATATTTTTCACATTCACTTTTTCATCAATTCCAATACATTTTCACTAATCTTAATAACTTTTTACAAATTCCAACAATTTTTAACACATTTTTCACTAATTATAAGAGAATCTATACTATTTTTAAAAAAACACAAAAAACTGTTTTGAGATTTAAACCAAACATAAACATAGGACAAAAGAAAAACATGGTCTATAAGGAAAAGCTTCGGGTGAGCCCACCAGCTTCTCCATCGACCCAACAATAACTAGAAAACTCCAAAACAATTGGAGGAAAAGCGACAACGAGATGCTCTCGTAGCGGCACTATCGGGCATTTTTTTAATTTGTAGGCGGCAATATCGGGCATTTGAAGTGTGGACAATAGCTCTTGTTGCTTTTTTATAAGCTTTCTGTAGGCAGTTCAATAATTTATGCATTGGAAGCCTTTTGACTCCAACCCCCTTGCACTCACGGCCCACCACCTTGAACCTCGACGTTCTTAGCCACACATTGCCCTCATATCATTTTACCACATTTCAAAATTTTGAATGTTGTTATAGTGGCCTTGCCAAACTTTCTTCGGGGGACAAATGGATTAGGATTGGCGTCACATGCATGACAGAGATGTGGTCGGTTGTTAAGGTCTATGACTCATTGTGCACCTTAATTTTCTAATTGGGAGAAAGTTCCTCAAAATTATTTGCAGGCAGCGCCGCCTGCGAGACAACAATGAAAGGGAAAAGAACCAACAGACTTGAGGATTGGCCCAACGAGAAGATCCAGTTAGGCTTCTTTTCACGTTGACATATATCGCCTTGATATCTCCTGTTTGTTAGAGAATTAATTTAAATAATAAAATCTTTTCTCTTCTTATCAGTTTAAGCTTTTGGAGTGAGTGGTAGATTAATATGGTATCAGAGCTAAGGTCAATGATCGTCCTATTCAAGGTGGCCTGGGGTATAGGTGCAATGGGAGGCTATTTGGCCCTCAACAGGCACCGCACAAGATAGTTTTCAAATTTCGACCATCAGTCTCGACACTTGTTAGAGGCGAAAATTGGTTAGTATGGTGCCAGTCTTAGCATCTTAGCGGTGATGGATGATGATTACTAAGTAACAAAAAAATCCATCAAAACCAACAAAATCGCAACCCTTTATTATTCAAGAGGAGAAGAAAATCTTTGGCGATGTGCTGCTGAAAAAAACAAAACATGGGAGAAGAAATGGCTCAAATGGCTGGCTCAATAAAAATAGAGGCCTAAAGCAATAATTAAAAGTGAGGCCTTTTATTTTTTAATATAATAAAACACATATTTTTAAACATATATTTACTTAAAAATGCTCTTGAATATTATGCAATAAAAATTAAATGAGCTCTTTCACAAAATAGTGCTATCCACAAATTTTGAGCACAAATAATTTTTGAGGCCTTAATACAAAAATTATTTCATAAGATAAAGCTTTATATATGAAATATATTTTTGTTTCACTCTTGCTTGAGGCTTTTTTTCTCCTAATGGAACACTTTTACTTAGAACCTTGCTGAGGTAGGGGCTTAGGCAGCCGCCAAACTGTCTACCTCTTGAGCCGCTGGTTTGGAATCCTTAAGGTTTTGTGAGCCCCCAAACCCAATTTCAAACACGGCAGTGTCACTTTTGGGGTGCCAAAACCCTAAATGCCCCCTTCTTAGTTCCCTACGGCCTACAGTGCCTCCCGCACTCCCCAGACCTCATAATCGCTGGGAGGCTTGTCAAATCTTTTTTCCTTTTAAAACAGTATATCAGAAATCTTGGTGTTCAAATAATGGTTTTGATTTTTTTTTTTTGGGGGGGGGGGGGATTAAGTCATGAAGTAGTTTTAAAGATTTTTGCAAGCCTGAAAGGTAATTGCCCATTTAAGGCTCTTTTTTTTCTTGTAAACTCTAATGTAGTCTTCGAGATGCATGAATATTGAAAAGAGTCCAACTTCTAAGAAAGTTCTTTCTTCCACATTTTATACAGAAACCAGAAAAACGGAAAGTAGTGGCCCAACGCAACAATTTTTTGATTGTCGAGCTCAATCGTCAGATGGTCCAGCCCAGTATAGCTTATTCTCATTTGAAGTTATGTACATCCGTCCGTCGAATAGAAGTACTATCAAGATATTTCCTTGAAATAATAAGAGGAAAACCATGGCGAAGTAAGTAAGATCTTTCTAGTTAGTGTTATTGTTTAGGAACCAAGCTCAACCGTTGGTTATATTTGAAATACCAAAAGCCCCCCTATTGGGTTGTCAGCATTGAAATGGCTAGTGGGCTTCTGTTCTATTCTGTAGTTCCTAAACAAACGCCTTGTGATGGCCCATTTCATGGGGCGTGGAACATGTGTGTAGAGGGCTTTAAAGACGAAGACTTGGAATCACAAGCCTGACTCGGCCGTTCATGAAATTATCGGAAACCATCTCTGCTTCATTTTAAGACCCTTTTAGGAAGGTAATAATCCAATTTTTGAGAGGAAAAGCAAGGTAAATATGAAAGATCTGCGCCTACTTGCTTGCTTAACAAGCCATCCCAACAAACTCTTCCTCGTTTCTGCATTCACAGGGACCGAAATTCACATGCAGGCAAAAGTAATCACCATCCTATTTACTCAGGATATTGCTCTCGGAGAGGACAGATACGACTAGAATGCTTAAAATTCCTGCTGATGTACATTAGCTGAGATGATGCATCTCTAAATTCCCTTATCATGCACATGCATTAGCTGGCAACACGGAGATGTTATTAAGGAAATAAAGTAAATTTATGATAACTTAAATTTGGGGCCGGGGGAAAATTTGTGGGTCTCCCATGTTTGTGAGCTCGTATAGCTTCCAACGTGCTTCAGTGCATAGGGAACTATTTTGGTCACTTCCGGGTAGAAGCTTCTTCTTATCCATTTTGTTCTGGAAATCTCATCTTTGCGACCAGGAAGTTCAATTCTTCTCCCTGTGTGATGAGACACTTCGGCTTCGCATTATCTCGAGAGAGAGCGAGGGAAAAAACAAGACTCAGAATCCAGGAACAATTATACGTTACCTCGTTTCTAACGTATATGTCTAAAACAAATTATAATTTCTGATAATTGTGGCTCCTCAAAACTGTCTGAGTGTATTTGTATATTAATATATAAGAATATTGTTACATGTCTTAGGAGAACTCACGTCCAAAAGCTGCTCAAGAGGGGAGGGAGCCTAAGGCATATAAACCCCACCACCACGCTCCGTAGCCCTGGCGCCCACATAGGCTGGCTGTGCACTAGACTTTTCCTAGTCCCGGGCTAACACTGCAATACCGGCGTCACCCCCGCGCCGCACGATTGCAACTAGAAGCCATGGTGTAGGCTTTGATAACATTTGTTACATGCCTTAGGAGAACTCACCCCTAAAAGCTAGCTCAAGAGGGGAGGGAGCCTAAGGCATATAAACCTCACATTAACATCTCATACTATCAATATGGGACAAATCTTATACTCTCTAAATGGTCCATAACAAACATGTTCAGTAAAGGAAATACATTTACAGTTTAAAATATAAAATACCAACTAACGGCAAGGAATAATTTCCTTATCAGTGCACAATTTCAAATTTGAATTTGAACAGATTGAGTTGGAGTGATTCACGGTATCTTTGATATCTTCGTGGTTTTCTTTAATATGTCGAATATTTTGGTGAATTAAGAAAGAGGAACACATGACCTGAGGGAGCAACAATTCTACCTACTCTACGCTGCCCTTGCCCAGATGGGTCATTGGGTCCCGGCCCTCGCTCTCCTCGAGAAAAAGGGGGAAGCAACGAACCCAGAAACAGAACACAGGAACGAGGCTTTCTTCAATAAACAACAAGCCCTTGGTCAGACAGACCGCTTTTCTCTTTTTTTTTTTTAAAACCTATAGATCGAGAAGTTCTAGTAAAGAAAAGAATCATAACAAAAATACAGTAGTACTTTTAGTAAGGTAGATTAGCTGAGACATGAAATTGAGCTTCTTCTTCTTTTTTGGGGTAGTGTAAGCTGGTCGTGAATTGCAACATACTCCAATAAATTTGACTTTTTAAACAAAATGAGATGGGATTAGCTGTCAGGGAAAAATTTAACAGAACTTTTTTTTAATGCTGCCACTATTGCAATGATATCTTAGAAGAATAAGAAAAACAGATAATACGAGTCTATGATTATTTCCATAAATATGAGGTTGATTTTTAGGTAACGTATTATAGTAATGATCTTGTATGCCGGTGATATTTTCCTCTAATTTAAATGTGGAGATTTGAAATTCGACCTATATGAAGAGCTTTATAAGTATATCGGCTTTACTAAATAGTAAAATACAAGCCCAAGTATTTTTAATCAGAGGGCTCTAAAGTTAAAATTATTCCAATTTCCAAGCAACTAATCCGCCCTCGTGTATATATATAAAAATGTTATGCTTGTCCTAGACTCCTAGGAATACGCCCTCTGTCATGTGCTCCGCGCGCGCATTGTGAGGATTTATAATTCCTCGGTCAGAATCCTTCTTCCTGTCTCTCTCCCCATAGATAGAACCTGTACATTCTCTTCAGCAATATATTATGACTCCAACTACTATTTTGATCTTGGTTACAATATTATATTTTGAACTTAAATCAAGGTTTTTAGAAGGCCAACTTATGGATTTAACTTAAATTAATCTGCAGGCTTTCTATAACGCGTACGTTGTAATTATTATGATTTAACTATAGACTAGTGTTTAAATATTGGGGAGAAGACAACTCTCTGCGGAATTGTTTATTAACTGTTTGCATAAACCTCCGACGAACATGATATGCTTGAAGGAATGCAAGTTTATTCTTTCAATCAGATTAGAATTATTACGCATTAGTATATATATATATGTATGTATTACAAATTACAATTATTGCATCGCAATATTCTCGATCCACGAATGATCATACAGCATCACAGCTCCTGCATGTGTCGAACAGTTTAAAGTCAAATATCCATTATCCATAGTCGTCCTCTCTCCTGTTACGTTTTTTCTTTTCTTTTCTTTTTTAAATCGTGCTACCAACTCCAGGTCGGTTCTGTAGAATCAATGAATCATTCATCCTCTAACATGTATAATATATATATATTTTTTTTAGACAACATGTATAATATTTAATTTGAAAAGAACGTGTCGTAAAACGTCAGCTTTCAAACTTAAGAGTTTTTACCTCGATACGGTATATTAACTAACTGTTACGCTACTCTGTTATGGTCTAAGAAAACCGAACAATCAATGAACATGGAAATTGACGGACTATTTTTATTACATTGAGACGGTGCAGCTGGCTCAATGTAAATATGGGCAGGAGAATTATATTCACTTCCCGCGTGCTAAGCAAGAGCCTTTTATATATAAATTACGTCAGTTTAATATGCAACACCTACATACATACTTGTATACAGTTGTCATATATTCCAAAAAAAGGCAAGATCATGACTCATTAAAAAAACAAAATTATCTGAGCTGGGTGAGAACGACATGTATGTTCGTAGCAAATAAAAAGGAACAACATCGTTTGTTTGAACAATAGAATTTGCAATTATTTCTATGCATCATAGACTTTGGAATTAGTCCGCAGGTTAAGCAGCCATTATGAAAGCGATTATTTGGACAAGTGAACCAGGAGAGCAGGCGTTAGCTGAGCCACATACATCTACTACACTTTCAAAAATCATATATATATTCAAGTTAAACCATCTTGGATTGTTCAAAAGATTCTCATCCAACTGGCTATTGACCTGTGACCTCGACGACCTCTCCTGTATAAATCTCTGCATCATTTCGCCCAAACTTACTTGCACATTTAATCTCTAGCTGCACCATTGCCTCCTACGTACACGCGTTGAAACTTCAGCTTTCTTCAAATGGGTTGGTTTGATCGAATCGTCGTGATGTCAGTTTGCCTCAGTTTGTGCCTCTTCCCTCATACAACATCAGCCGCACTCCGACAAAATTACTATGCCAAAATCTGCCCGAATGTCGAAAATATTGTGAGAGATGCCGTCCAGAAGAAATTTCAACAAACTTTTGTCACAGTTCCTGCAACCATCCGTCTGTACTTCCACGATTGCTTTGTCCGGGTAATATTACAATTCCAAATAAGAAGTGCGATATCTATCTGTGTCAAATTTAAATCAACCGCGCCTTTTGACCAATTTGGTTGAAAATCATGCATGTTACTTGGGTGTTAAATCAGACAATATTAATTGTGTCTGTTCTTCTACAGGGTTGTGATGCCTCGGTGATAGTAGCATCCACGGCAAATAACCAGGCAGAGAAGGACAATCCTATCAATCTCTCGCTGGCAGGAGATGGATTTGACACCGTGATCAAAGCCAAGGCCGCTGTTGATGCAAACTCCCAGTGCAAGAATAAGGTCTCGTGCGCAGATATACTCGCTATGGCGACCCGAGATGTCATTGCACTGGTTTGTTCATCGTTAACTACAGCACAATATTCTTCTTGGCCATATGCTTAGTTGTTAATCTTGTAGTAATAGTTGAGGTGACACATGATGCAGTCTGGTGGGCCTTCATATGCGGTAGAATTGGGAAGAATGGATGGTCTAATTTCCACAGCTGCAAGTGTAAACGGGAAGCTGCCTTTGCCAACCTTCAATTTGGATCAGCTCACTTCCCTGTTTGCTTCTAATGGGCTCTCCCAAAGGGACATGATTGCTCTTTCAGGTATGGACGTATAATGGTGTTTCTATCTAGCCCCCAAGAAAGGATTGGGTGAGCCCCAATTGACGGAACTCGATTTCTCTGTCGTAAACTACCTGAAATGCTGTGCGCAATATAAGCACGATTGAAATATAATGTGAACCTGCCTAGAGAGAGAACAAATAAATATAATATATTTTTTCCTTTGCAAAAAATAAAATAATATGAACACTCGGACCACAAACTTCAATGAATGCTTATTGCGTTTTGCAGCGGCCCACACGGTTGGATTCTCTCACTGCAGCCAATTTTCGAACCGGATATACAACTTCAGCAAGCAAAATCCAGTGGACCCAACGCTAAACAAGACGTATGCAAGCGAGCTCCAATCAGAGTGCCCGAAGGATGTGGATCCTCAGGTGGCTATCGAAATGGACCCAAACACGCCCCAGAAGTTTGATAATATGTACTTCAAGAATCTTCTCCAAGGGATGGGGCTATTCACATCGGATGAAGTCCTCTTCACAGACACCAGATCCAAGCCCACTGTGAACAGATGGGCCAGAAATGCGACCAACTTCCAGAAAGCCTTTGTCAGTGCAATAACCAGGATGGGCCGGATCGGAGTCAAGAATAGCAAGAACGGGAATATTCGTCGTGATTGTGCTGTTTTCAATTGAGAGGCCATAATATAAATAACGAGGTTGAGAGGAAGATTGTCATTCTGGCAAGCATATCTGGAAATTAAGCTCTGTATTTTTTTATCTATTTCATTTATAATGTATTCAATTGTATTTTCAAATAATATGTTAATCAATTGTGTGCGAGAGAGTTGCCAGGTTTTTTTAATTAAGGAAATTATCATTCATTTTATTGATGCATAATTTTGCAGAGCGTTACCTCCGATCAATATTGTTTAAGATCTACCTGATAGAAAGATGATAAGCTCCATTTATTTCCTTTTGTATAAGATTATATTTTAAACACTAACTCCACGCACGTTCAGCGTTCCATTCTCATCCATTTTGGATAAATCATGAACAAAGCCATCAAAAGCTGAGTCGTGATGAACTATTCTCATTCCTTGATTTGAAGACGGCCAGCAGTTGCGGTCTTCTAAGTTCTATCTCTTCGGATCGTCACATCGAAATCAGTGTCTCAATGCCGGTCCAAAGCAGGATTCAAACACTAACCCCACGTATAATGCTCCCAAAAACCTTATCTCGGAAATTGCGTTTCAAGTAAAGTTTGACTGGCAGACTGGCTGCTTCCCCATATGCTAATAACTAATAAGCCAACATCACCATCACTTTTCCAAAATCTCCAGCATATGATATAAAATAAACCCTCTTGGTTGTACAAAAGATTTCAAATCTCAACTGGATCATGACCACGAGGTCCACGAGCACTTCTTCTGTCATTTTTTTTAGCAATTGTTAAATGCATTGCTCTCTCACATAATTCAATCCAACCTGTATAAATCTGATCTGTACCAATATCACTTTTGCTTCTGTTTGTGTCTCTTCCCTTGTGAAACATCAGCAAAACTCAAACGAAATTACTATGCCAATATCTGCCCGGACGTCGAAAGCATTGTTACGGAGGCTGTCAAAAAGAAATTTCAACAAACCCTTTTTTATAGCTCCTGCAACCATCCGTCTGTTCTTCCACGATGGCTTTGTCGAGGTAAATATTACTGTGCCATATGAGAACAAAAATTTCCTGTGGAGCATTAATTTGACCAATTTGGTTGACAAATTGGGACACTGACACACCGTGTTCGTTTCATGGAACAGGGTTGTGATGCCGCAGCGATAAATAGCCTCCAAATAACACGGCAGGGTAGGACCACTTTGACAAGATCTCACTAGACTAGAGGGGAGATGGATTTGAGTCATTTGACACCGTTATAAAGCCAAGGCGACTTTTGATGCAGTCCCAAGACGCGAGAACAAGGTCTCATGCGCTGATATACTCGAAGTGGCCACCGGGCACCCGAGATGCCATTGAACTGGTCTGTTCTCTCTTTTCACTCGGAACCACGTTCTGCATTGGTGGTATCCGACTACATGTTTAAATACTTAAATTCACTATGTTTTAACTATTTATATTTTTCAGATAAATGATTAGAAACCTTATCTGAACACTGAATTTCAGCCACGAAAATCCGATGGACCCGACTTCAATCGGCGTGCCCGAAGGATGTGGACCCCAGGCCAGACGTCGAAATAGACCCATACACGCCCCGGAAGTTCGACAATATGTACCTCAAGATTCTTCAGCTAGGGATAGGCCTCTTCACCCAGGACCCGGTCCTCTTTACGGACCTAAGGTCCAGGACCAGAAATTCGACGGCCTTCTACAAAGCCTCTGTCACTGCAATAACCAGGTTGGGCCGGGTCGGAGTGAAAAATAGGAAGAATGGAATATTCGACGTGATTGTGCAGTTTTCAATTGAGAAAACAATCGCCACCAATGTTTAGAAAGAAAACAAACGGATGGGAAGATCATGCTGGTGACCATTTCTGCAAATCAAGATCTCGGTTTCAATGATATCTCCAGTGACATTTGAATTTTTTAGCATTTCTGTTAGATGTCACAGCTCACAGTACGATTGGCGAGACTCTGCGAAAGGGACTTTGTTAATTGCGTGCATGAGACTCGATAAGTACTATTAATTAAGAACGTTGGCGTTTTGTGAATAGTTATACCCCACCTCTAGAGTCGTTATCACTATGTGCTTTTGCTTCGAGATGCTTAAAGCTTGTCACTCATTTTATAAGTGTACGTAGCCACTTGCCAGAGCAAATACTTCAGTCGAAAATTTTAATTTCAGTCCTTTGCCCACTAACGTTTTCCACGATAACTGTCGACTTTGTCTTCTTATTCGTTGTTGTTTAGGCCCCATGAACAAGCAGAGTGTTACTTTTATATTGCTATTTTTTTTTTATCAAGATCTAGTGTAACTCTTAATCATTGCAGAAGAATTACCTTATGCAAACTGCTGAGCTCCATTTTGATTATCCAATGAAGTGTCCCTTTCGCAGGAGAAAAAAAAAAAACTCCATTTCCCGCCCTTAATACTGCCGACGGGCGACGACGTCTTTTGGAAGGAAAATTAAATAGGCAATTAACGTTGCCTCTGACTACTAGAATGGCTAAGTTAATTTGGAATCCGTTTAGACAATGAATATATTATGATTTGTGCCTCATGGACGCTTTCTTGTAAATCTTCCTAACCCTCATTTTGGTTGGTAAAAAAAAATTATGATAAACGTCTAGATTAGTAGTACATTTTCGCTTGATCCGATCAAAGTACGTACTTTTTTTTTACTTTTTTTCCTCCTGGCCAATACATGACACTGTTTAAGACCCAATAAACAGTACTGGGCCATCGACATTTTCTTAGTGTCCAGAATCTAGCACGTGGTAGAGCCCACATGTTTCTTCTACTAGCTTTTGCGTTTCATGCAAATGAAAAAAATAATTCAATTATGAGACCTTATCTATAGATGGGCTTTTCTCATTTCTAGGAACAAGGTGGGGAATAGGACAATGAAGTCAGAAAAATTCACAAGTTATACACGTGGCTGACGAATCATACAACGATGATCCTGTGATTCGAAACAAAAGAATAATAATAAACAAAGGGAAGTATTCTTTTAGAAACAATTGGCCCGTCTGAGCAGAGTAGGGGGGAAAATGAAAAAGAAATTTGCCCCCGCCCCCAGTAGCTTCGCCCCTAGAGACACTTATTTAATGCATGTGTATTCATTTGACTGTCGGTACTATCCCTTGGGAAGTTTTATTTTCCTGCAAGGATGCTTTTGGAACCATGAATATTATTAAACACGACATAAGCATGGTTGGAACCATAAAACAAGACATATACAGGGTCGGCACGTCGTATTATTCTTGCAAACCAAAAAGGAACATGGCTGCTATCCATGCTTTCTAGAGTTAGGAAGTCCCCATGGAGGCCAGAGAGCAGTCGTAAAGTGCATGCAATGTTCGTGTTAGTTGATCACTTTAGCCACCCACCCTCCTCTCCCTCTCTCTCACACGTTGTGAGATTTTCTTTCTCGGCCTGAAGACCACGTTTTGGATTTTCATGAACCTTATAGTTTTAACTCGAATATTTTGACTACGTAGTTATACTTTTGGATAAGACGTTTCGAGGCGGCCGGCAACATATACACGCAAAGCAGACCCAAATCAATGTCTCAAATCAACTCGCCGCTTTAATGATAATCGCAAAAATAGTAACAATAATAATACTAACAAAAGTTTATTTTGGCTGTAAAGACGAATCTAATTCCACTGCCTGCATGTGATCCCTCTTCCACTGCTGTCTATAAATACATCCTTTCACTCCAACCAATATTGTCAAAGCTCCCATAGTAGTTATATAGAAATCTCTGTTTCTTTTCTTCCTCTGTATGCTGCGAGGCACCCATATAGAAGTCCTAGAAAATCTCTGTTTCTTTTCTTCCCCCATAGTACAGAGTTAAGCTTCGGAGTTTGGTTGGGTCAAATGGGTGCTCGGCTCATCGTCATAGCTCTGTGCTCACTTTTCCTTGGTTTGTGCTTCTACCCTTACACAGCATCCGCGCAACTAAAACAAAATCACTATGCTAACGTCTGCCCAAACGTCGAAAAAATCGTCAGAGATGCGGTTCAAAAGAAATTTAAACAGACTTTTGTCACAGTCCCTGCAACCATCCGTCTCTTTTTCCACGATTGCTTTGTCCAGGTAAAATCCGTACAATGGCACGAAAACACAATTAAGGTTCTATGTTATACAGAACCGAACGACCCATCAGTCCATCTGCGGAATTTACTGTTATGATTAATGTTAATTTGTGTTGCTTTTGTCCAGGGTTGCGATGCCTCGATAATTATACAATCCACTGGCAGCAACAAGGCGGAGAAGGATAACCCTGATAATCTGTCATTAGCAGGAGATGGGTTTGACACCGTGATCAAAGCCAAAGCGGCGGTTGATGCTGTCCCAAGCTGCAAAAACAAGGTCTCGTGCGCTGATATTCTCGCCATGGCAGCCCGCGATGTCATTGCACTGGTGAGTTCACCACATTCACAGCATTTTTCTTGACCATAGTTCAACCTATATCACCGTATAAGCAACTTCGATTTGGTCCAGCTACGTTAGTACTTTTGCGGAATGCGTTTCAAGTTCGCTGTTTCGTATTCTATTCTAAACAATAATTAGAATGGTATTAATATTGACGAGGCAGTCTGGTGGGCCTTCATATGCTGTGGAGTTGGGAAGACTGGACGGCCTGAGTTCAAAAGCTGAAAGCGTGAATGGGAAGCTACCTCAGCCAGCCTTCAATTTGAACCAGCTCAATTCCCTGTTTGCTGCCAATGGACTCTCGCAGACGGATATGATTGCTCTCTCAGGTAACGCGCGTGCGTAACACACCCCAATTATTTGGACAGAGAGTTTCTTAGGTGGGTCGCATCTGACGGGGCACTTCTGTTCTCTTATTTTTGGACTTTTATTGAAGTTGCGAGGTTCTAATTGGCATAACCATCAAAAAACAAAAAAAATTGAAAAATTGGCATAAACAAGTTGTTCAAAGTCATAAAAAGATATACAGTAATTTATGTCTTAATCTTCAAAATTTATTTATGCCTTAGGAGACATAATATTCGACTGATTAATGATGTATAAGTGAGAATTAGTTAATAATATTTCGGAAGTACTGTCTTCTTTTTTTTAAAAAAAAAATCATCAAAAAAATTCCCTTTCAAAAAATGATATAAGAAAAGAGATATTATATGTTTATAAATATGATAATTCATTTTTGTTGCTAATTTGGCCGATTGGATAAGATGCAATGTTATAAATAATTGTGGAGATAAAACAAATAACGTGTCATGTTTAATATGGTGCAGCTGCACACACCGTTGGATTCTCCCACTGTAACAGATTTGCGAACCGGATATACAATTTCAGCGGTCCGAATACGGTGGACCCCACGCTGAACAAGGACTATGCGGGCCAGCTGCAATCGATGTGCCCCAAAAATGTTGACCCCAATATCGCCATCAACATGGACCCAAACACACCCAGAACCTTTGACAACGTATACTACAAGAATCTTCAACAAGGCAAGGGGCTATTCACCTCGGACCAAGTGCTCTTCACGGACACAAGGTCTAGGCCCACTGTGAATACTTGGGCAAGTAGCTCCTCGGTGTTTGAAAGCGCGTTCGTCACTGCCATCACCAAACTGGGTCGAGTAGGAGTCAAGACAGGGAAGAATGGGAATATTCGTACTGATTGTGCTGCTTTCAATTGAGAAAACTACGCGCAGAAAATCCAAAAATTGGAGGCTTGTAGATTATTTTGAAAGGAAACAAAAGGAGCAGAATTACTTTGAGGCTGTGGGATCAATAATGCAGAAGGTGGGGTGGGGGGCTTGAATATGTAATGAATAAGTTTTTAGGTATTGGTTTTTTAAAAAACAAGCCTATCCGTCTATTTCCGTCCCAACACGTTAATGACAATCCCACGTCAAGCCTATCACGTCGTGCCACATGTCCTGTCTTGCTTAATTCGATCTGCATGGCTAGGCTGTCCTGGTCGGTCAGTCTTCCCTGCTCCTGCTCGATCAATCTTCATTGGTCGGTCGGTCGGCCTGCCCTAATGATCAGTAGCGCATTGGTCGGACAGGACATGTGGCGCGACATGTGGCATTAACGTGTTGGGACGGAATAGAGGATGTTCTTGTTTTTTAAAAAACCAATACCTCAGGAATTTAATTGCAACTTTGTGAGCCTCCGGTGCAATTTCGCCAAAAAATTAGCCCTTGTTACTGGTAGGCACCTAACAGTCACCTCCTGCGCGCGCTGCGCTTCATTATCAATCGATGTCACTCCCTCTCATCAGTTCGTTGTCAATAGCTGGACGTTGCAAGACGCCAAAGTCTTCGAGCATTTAAAATTTTGCTTTCCCCTCCCGAACCTGTTTCACCATAATGCACGAAATGTCAATATCCGATTTTTGGAAGCCACACATTTTAGAGGGGGGGATGTGTTGTTTGTACATCTCGCTCGATGACACACAATTCTTACCGAAGCGGAGTTTAACCTGATAATCGACTATAATCCCGTGAACTCTCTCTCCATGACAACTTAAAGGACAAGGTTTTGCTGCATTGAATTCCAAGAAGAAAACGAGTCAAAGTGTAAGAGTCAATAGGATGATGGCCGCTGGATAATGGATTACATCTGCAATTATTCGTGGCGGACATGGAAGAAGCAAACCGCCAGACTGCAAAGAGAGTCACAGGCGGACCACACAAAATTAAATTAGTAAATCAAAGAAAATAAAATAAGTAGAAATCAAGAGAGAGATTCCTACTTTTTCTTCTGAATAATGTCAATAGGCTTTCATAGTTTTAGAAACCATAGTACAAAATAAACAATAAAATCAGCTATGGATCTAAAAAGAGTCAAGTGGTTGTGCATGATTCGAAGCCGTATTTCATGCCACTTTACATTGGGGGAAAGAAAATAAGGGGTCGATGGACGGTAGAACTGATGAACATGGTGTTGGTAGGCTTCTCCATTTGTTTTATCTCCTTTTCATTTCACGGAGCTAAATAACTTCTATATATATATATATATTTAACTTGAATTAAAAAAAAAAAACCATTCACGAAGCAAGAGATCAAAGGAAATTAAAAAGGGGCGGACCACTCGTAAGAGAAGGATACCAGCTTTAGAGTCTTAAAAAACAGGTTCTATATTAAACGCTTAAGAAAATAAAATAAACCGAGAAACCTGTGGAAAACTAAAAAGTGACAATGTCAAGCAGAATGTCCTGTCTTAAATTCGATCTGCATGGCTATGTCCTGGTCGGTCAGTCGTAAAATTCAATGGTAGATCAGTAATTGTCGGACAGGACATGTGGCGCGAATTAACGTGTTGGGACGGAATAGATGGATTTCTTTTTTTTAAAAACCAATACCAGGAATTTAATATGCATTGTGGCGGTGCAATTCGCCAAATTTTGTTACTGGTAGACCTAACGTCACCTCCTGCGCGCGCTATTATCAATCGAGTCACTCCCTCTCATCAGTTCGTTGTCAATAGCTGGACGTTGCAAGACGTCTTCGAGCATTTAAATTTGCTTTCCCCTCCCGACCTGTTTCACCATAATGCACGAAATGTCAATATCCGATTTTTGGAAGCCTTTAGAGGGGATGTGTGGTTTGTACATCTCGCTCGTGACACACAATTCTTACCGAAGCGGAGTTTAACCTGATAATCGACTATAATCCCGTGAACTCTCTCTCCATGACAACTTAAAGGACAAGGTTTTGCTGCATTGAATTCCAAGAAGAAAACGAGTCAAAGTGTAAGAGTCAATAGGATGATGGCCGCTGGATAATGGATTACATCTGCAATTATTCGTGGCGGACATGGAAGAAGCAAACCGCCAGACTGCAAAGAGAGTCACAGGCGGACCACACAAAATTAAATTAGTAAATCAAAGAAAATAAAATAAGTAGAAATCAAGAGAGAGATTCCTACTTTTTCTTCTGAATAATGTCAATAGGCTTTCATAGTTTTAGAAACCATAGTACAAAATAAACAATAAAATCAGCTATGGATCTAAAAAGAGTCAAGTGGTTGTGCATGATTCGAAGCCGTATTTCATGCCACTTTACATTGGGGGAAAGAAAATAAGGGGTCGATGGACGGTAGAACTGATGAACATGGTGTTGGTAGGCTTCTCATTTGTTTTATCTCCTTTTCATTTCACGGAGCTACTTCTATATATATATATTTAACTTGAATTAAAAAAAAAAAACCGTTCACGAAGCAAGAGATCAAAGGAAATTAAAAAGGGGCGGACCACTCGTAAGAGAAGGATACCAGCTTTAGAGTCTTAAAAAACAGGTTCTATATTAAACGCTTATAAGAAAATGTGGAAAACTAAACCGCTGTCAGAGAACCTTGCACAGCGGATGACGTTGCCCATGGATACTTTAAAGTGAAATGTACAGAAGCCATTTGGGTGAACTGACTTTAAAAGGTAGAGAAATAATAAAGGTTTTGGGTAATATGAGCGCCTTTATGGGAAGCACATTACTCCACAATCCATGCTGACGAGGATTTAGCATTTTGCAGGCCCCCTTCAGTTTGCTGTCAAGACAACCGCAACTAGACAGACCAAGAATATGCTACCCAAAGCTTATGAAAGTCTTCAAATCAATAGTGTACCAACCACGAAAACATCTATAGAGTTCTCAAGCTATCCTTCCACCTGAACCTGCTAACTCATTTTAACAGTGTGTAAAAGAAAAACAAATGCAGCGTCTTCAGCTCAGCAAATGGTGAAAGAAATTTATTTCAATGGTTAAATCAAAGTGGCTCATAACCACATCTAGTTTCCTTCCAGTGGCGACCTCTTGCAGTGGACCAGTGGCTACCCGTTGGTCCGCAGAATCATGATCAAAATCACCAACCTGCCAGCAAAGAAGAGAGAGAAGACACACATGCATACTCAAATTATGAGCACGGTTTCTCTTTTACAATACCTTATGACGAACATTGAGGTCACATTTCAGTCTTATCCCCAGTTTCAGATGGATGATGTGGAGCAAAATTCCTTCCAGTCATGTCTTGGAGTAAATACTTACTGTTATCAGTACGTCTAAGTCCTTAGTTAGTTACAAAGGGCAAAGCAAGCTCGCTAGAATTAGAAACTGTTGCATACATTTTTAGATCATCTATGCTTAGACTAATATGCATAATGTGAACAGTAAAATATTTCCATTCATAGAGTATAATCACTTTCCCAGTGAAATCAACCTAAGAAAAGTACTTGAAGTTCATTTAGCTTGGAAAGTGACAAACACAAAGCAAATAATTTTGGAAGTTCAATATAATGGCTGACTACCGCATCTACTTGTCATGGTACTTGAAGTTTCCTTGAAGTGGCTTCCATTTGGTCCATGGGTTCATAATTTAATCTCCAACCTACCAACACCAAAGAGAGATGGGTACCTGCGTCTGGTTCTGTCTCATACGATAGCTAGCAGTACTTCCACTGAAGTCTCGGACAGATGACGTGCAGCAATGTTTCTTGCAGTTCTGTCTTAGATTAAGTACTTTCTGTTAGATAAAGTACATATTAAGCGTAGTGTCACTGGACACTGGGTTTTACAATATTGCATATTGATGGTAAGACCACAGAAAGATTTTCATTCTCACTATATTTGATAGTTAGCCGTTATATTCTTGCATCAGTCCAAAGGATGAACAAAATTAAACCAATAGAGTGCGGAGATTTTAAACTACAAGCAAATAGGACTAAAGTGACCGGATTCAACTGCCGAATCGTGGAGACTGAAACATGGAAGAGCCAATTAACACCACCGAGTCTGTGATATAGAACTCAGTGCTAGAAACTGTTCCATCATGCAGAATATATGTTTTACCTTCTGACGTTCAATGCACACAAGACTGTAAAACAACCATCTTCTGCATAATTATGTCCCTGAGCATCAAGTTTATGAGTGTAAACCTTCATCCTCAACTTCTTCAAAATAACTGCTCGATGTATACGTGTGTATCTATGAGTACCATGAGGGAGAGAGGAGAGAGAGAGAGAGAGCTTTAACACTAAATCAGTCAGAACAACAATTGTCCAAAGGAGCAATCTACTGGATCTCATGGGACAAGGAAACTCACAACAGTGGGCCTAGAAATTTGAACGATAATCTTGATGAGCAGACAAGAAGTATAATCGAATGAACCAAAAACACAGTGAGATTAGTCAAAGAAGCCCACTGCGCTATTCAATATAGCAAGATTCTTACAAGTGTGGATACATTTATACTTGTACCATGTCATGTGTCCCACCCCAAAAAAAATCAGCACTGAAACCTATATACAAGCTAAAGGCTCTCATCTAAAACTTACAGCATCTTCACTAATGTGCATCAGCAGTGCTTATAAAATTGGCAAGGTCAATATCACTGTTAGACTAGATTTTACAATTGTTTTGAGATAACTCATCATCGCGCTGAAATGAACCCCAAACTTATTGCTTTACCTAACTCAGGAACTAATCAGTTTCAGTTCAGTCTTCTGATGCACGCAAGGAAACCTTCTCGAGTTCTATTGGCCAATCTGGCCCAAGTATCTGGGGATCCATCTCCATTGCAACCTGAAAGTCTGACGTGGATGCGAGAATGGGCCCACTTCGGCTTTGTACATGTCTGAAAGGGAACGTACCCTTCATACCAGGTATGGCACAACTATGTCTTTGGTCTATGTGTTTGTGTACAGACCTTGAACCAGCAAGATCCAAACAAGGCTTTATCAATCTCTTCAGATAGACATCTAGACCACTGTTCAACAAGTTGGCACAATCCACTGAAACTTTTATTCCCTCCATCTCCAACTTGTGTTCCAATCTGTTCCTTAAAGAACTGGTCTCAGGCAGTTCAGTACTGCTCTGACAAGTGCCACTGAAAAATGAAGATGCTGATCCATTGTATAACACTTTCCTTGGCCATTTGGTATTCACCGGGATGCCAAGAGGAGCTCTAACAGGGCTCCTACTATAAATACTTGGGCTTCCAGCAGCCTGATCAACCTCTTCCCCATCTTCCACAGAGCCAGGGGGTCTACTACCCAAAGAAAGCAGCTCTGTAGCACTTTGCTGTTCTTGAATTTTGGGGATTGAGTCTTCACAAGCAACACTATTGTTCTTCCCATGAGGCCCAAGAGGACTCGGGCGGTCCCTGAACTTGCGATCACGAACACTTGGGGTCCTCCCCCTTCGAGGGGATTGTGGAATATCTCTGCAAAGCGACTGAATACCACTTCTTTGATACCCATTTGCTACTTTGACACCGAAAGAACCTTCTACTTTGTGATCCTTTGATGGGGGAGTCTTTGAGAGGTATGCATTGCTGATAATTGATTTGATAAGATGATTATGAAGAGGAAGATTTTCTCTCCCAAGTTTGTCAAGGCAGAGTTTATCGAAGTCAGATTTGGTAATCTTAAGACTTAAAAATCTTTTGAGAAGATCAAAATACTCCTCGGCTTTTGAGCGGCCCAGCTTCCTTTCAACCTGGGTCTTTAGCTCTAAAGTATTTATTCGAGAACAATGCTGACGAGCCGGCATTTTGGTTTCCAAACTCCTCACTATCACCAAAATCAAAGTTTCTGCCCCATAAGGAAAACCCTGCAAATTCAAAATAGCCATCATTCCACATACCACTTCAAAATCTAAATCCCCAATTTCAATTGTCTTCGTTGGCAACTAAATTTCAGTGAAGAAAGTCAACAGCGCCTGCTGGCTTAAACTAAATTGCCGAACTTAGAGACAAGAGAATCAAAACCCAGATCAATTAACCTCAAAAAGCAACATCCAACTCGACATTAACCATTTACATTCAAATTCTCTAAATTGAGGACTGAATTTTAAGGGCAACTACAGTAAAACATTACGCACAGAGTTTTCACTGATCAATATCAATGACACAGAAAAATGAACATAACTCAAAACAGTAACTTCTCTACAAGTTTAAGCTCTAAAAAATCGGAAGTCAAAATACGACACCCTTCCGAATTTAATCAGGGAGAAGAACAGAAAAACCCAATAACGCAATATACTCGAATGAAACCAATGAACCAATAAAACAAATAAAGTACCTGAAATTACAAACTGCGCGATTGAATTTCCTTCAGAGCGTCACTTTACCCGCCGTAATTCTTCGATCACTTCCCCATTAGGTCACTATTCGAGGGGGGGAGAAATTCAGATATTAGGGCTAGTAGGCAAGACGGCAGCTTTTCTTCAGAAGCTTCTTTCTAGTCTTCCAGGTCAAAGGGCACGTGCGTTTTCCAAGTGTGAGCAGCGAAGGAGCCTCCTTTGTTTTTGCGGTGCGCCAATGATCAATCATATATAAGAATTCACATTACACTGCATTGAAGTCACATGTACACCCGCACACAAGGCTCGGCGCCCGCCAACAATTTGCTGCATTCGGAAAAAAGAGCGTCATAGTATCTTTATCCCTCATGTGCTCATCAACAAACCAGTCAAATCCGCTTTCGAAGTCAGCGGGTTGGGTGTGAAACTGCAGGTGCAGTGTGTATAGGTCCAAAACATATGAGGTAAGTGGTTTAAAAATAAAAAATAAAAAATTTGGGGGCATATAGGAGGTAAGTTGAATATGTTGCTCATTGTTCACAAGTGTTTATTTTTCCTAAGACAAGTATAATGACGAGGGTGGTTTTATTAAAGGGCTCGTAGACCGATTGGACCGTCCAAAGTTAACTGGTATATTCTCCTTTAAAGATAAATTTATAGGAGATTATTTATAACACTTTAATTCTAAATCGGTACCGATTAGATTACTTTAACTCTAAATCTGTACTGATATTGTCTTTATTTTAGAGTTTTCACGTTTGACTTTGAGTTTTGATTTTTATACTCTCTTTTTTCAACTCTTTTACGTGATTTTTGATAAATTAAAAATTTTAATCTCTCTAAATTTTATTAATAAATTATAATTTTTTTTTCTCTTTTCAATTTTTTTTACAATCTTTTCCAATTTTTCACTTACTTTTTTCACATTTTTATCAATTTTTAAAATTTTACCTTAAAATTTTGTTTCCAGACGGCGTGTTATACTAAATGAGTCGAAACTTCTCTATATAACTTCCTCTTCTTGTTTTTTCAAATGCTGGATACCACATTTTACCCACAATGATATAGTGGTTGCGAATCATATTTTTTCCTACCACTTTTTTTTTCCACTCGTCGTGTTTGGTAAAGCAAAAGTTATCATTTTTATGTGATTAATAAAAAAAAACTCGCAACATCCCAAATTTCTTGTAATGAGTA